>CM050413.1:7935515-7993015 GCA_027564155.1 Gymnocypris eckloni scoliostomus
ATCATTTATTTTGAAGTTTAATCAGCCCATTCGAAAGTGAAACTGAAAGACCTCCTGAAATTATAAATTAAGACTTTTCTTAAACCACCTAGTGTATTTACAACTTTGTTTATGTTCTGTATTTACTTTAAGAAAAGAGATATATTTCTAATCTTATTTTACATTGAGACAAGAAGCAAATGTGAATGCTAAGTATTATAAAGATACAGTTTTGTTTTGTGATTAAAATTAGGCATTGTATTGAATGGAGAATATTGTAAATTTAACAAAAATAAATAAAATAAATAAAGTTATGTGACATGTCAATTTATTTTCTTGGATTGAAATACGTAGAGGGCTAAATATATTTTAAAATGCTTACTTAAAAACAGTAGCAAACAAATACTACAAAATATATTGGCAGAAAATATATTTATCTGAATATATTTTGAAACATGTTTTAGTAAACATATTTGACCCTTTTGATATCTCATATACAATATATATATACATACACACACATGCGCTCTGTGCTCTGAAGTCCCAAACTGAATCAAATGATTTGCGCTCTGCGCTCTGAAGTCCCGAACTGAACCAAATGATTTGCGCTCTGAAGTCCCGAACTTAACCAAATGATTTGCGCTCTGTGCTCTGAAGTCCCGAACTGAACCAAATGATTTGCGCTCTGAAGTCCCGAACTTAATCAAATGATTTGCGCTCTGCGCTCTGAAGTCCCAAACTGAATCAAATGATTCGCGCTCTGCGCTCTGAAGTCCCGAACTTAATCAAATGATTCGCGCTCTGCGCTCTGAAGTCCCGAGCTGAACATCTGTACACGAAAGCAGCACGGTCCGCTCTCATAAACGCTTTTTTATCAAGCATCATAGGCAAGATGAAATGAAAATGTCAATGACACATTTCTGAGGACAGTTGGTTCCCTTCAGAGATACATAAACACCTCGCTGCGTTTGACTTTGAAACGTGCAGCGTTCATATTTATTCAATGACATCATTTCTTTTTGAAGTTTAATCAGCCCTTTCTCGAGTGAAACTGAAAGACCTCCTGAAATTATAAATGAAGACTTGTCTTAAACCACTTAGTGTATTTACAACTTTGTTTATATTCTGTGTTTACTTCAAGAAAAGAGATATATTTCTAATCTTATTTTACATTGAGAAGCAAATGTGAATGCTAAGTATTATAAAGATACAGTTTTGTATTGTGATTAAAATTAGGCATTGTATTGAATGGAGAATATTGTAAATTTAACAAAAATAAATAAAATAAATAAAGTTATGTGACATGTCAATTTATTTTCTTGGATTGAAATACGTAGAGGGCTAAATATATTTGTAAATGCTTACTTAAAAACAATAGCAAACAAATATTAAAAAATATATTGGCAGAAAATATCTTTATCTAAATATATTTTGGACACATGTTTTAGTAAACATATTTGCCTTTTGATAGAGCTGAACAAATGATTTCTGAAGTCCACTGAACCAATATGATTTGCGCTTTGCGCTCTGAAGTCCCGAACTGAACGAAATGAATCGTGCTCTAGCTTTGAAGTCTCGAACTGAACAGCTGTACACGAAAGCAGCACGGTCCGCACTCATAAACGCTGTTTGATCAAGCATTATAGGCAATATGAAATGAAAATGCCAATGACACATTTCTGAGGACAGTTGGTTCCCTTCAGAGATACATAAACATCCGCGCTGCGTTTTGACTTTGAAACGTGCAGCGTTCATATTTATTCAATGACATCATTTATTTTTGAAGTTTAATCAGCCCATTCGAAAGTGAAACTGAAAGACCTCCTGAAATTATAAATGAAGACTTGTCTTAAACCACTTAGTGTATTTACAACTTTGTTTATATTCTGTGTTTACTTCAAGAAAAGAGATATATTTCTAATCTTATTTTACATTGAGACAAGAAGCAAATGTGAATGCTAAGTATTATAAAGATACAGTTTTGTATTGTGATTAAAATTAGGCATTGTATTGAATGGAGAATATTGTAAATTTAACAAAAATAAATAAAATAAATAAAGTTATGTGACATGTCAATATATTTTCTTGGATTTAAATATCGAGAGGGCTAAATATATTTTTAAATGCTTACTTAAAAACAATAGCAAACAAATATAAAAAATATATTGGCAGAAAATATATTTATCTAAATATATTTTGACACATGTTTTAGTAAACATATTTGACCCTTTTGATATCCATATACAATATATACATACACACACATGCGCTCTGCGCTCTGAAGTCCCAAACTGAATCAAATGATTCGTGCTCTGAAGTCCCGAGCTGAATCAAATGATTCGCGCTCTGCGCTCTGAAGTCCCGAACTTAATCAAATGATTCGCGCTCTGCGCTCTGAAGTCCCGAACTGAACAGCTGTACACGAAAGCAGCACGGTCCGCACTCATAAACACTGTTTTATCAAGCATCATAGGCGAGATGAAATGAAAATGTCAATGACACATTTCTAAGGACAGTTGGTTCCCTTCAGAGATACATAAACATCCGCGCTGCGTTTTGACTTTGAAACGTGCAGCGTTCATATTTATTCAATGACATCATTTATTTTTGAAGTTTAATCAGCCCAATCGAAAGTGAAACTGAAAGACCTCCTGAAATTATAAATTAAGACTTTTCTTAAACCACCTAGTGTATTTACAACTTTGTTTATGTTCTGTATTTACTTTAAGAAAAGAGATATATTTCTAATCTTATTTTACATTGAGACAAGAAGCAAATGTGAATGCTAAGTATTATAAAGATACAGTTTTGTATTGTGATTAAAATTAGGCATTGTATTGAATGGAGAATATTGTAAATTTAACAAAAATAAATAAAATAAATAAAGTTATGTGACATGTCAATTTATTTTCTTGGATTGAAATACGTAGAGGGCTAAATATATTTTCAAATGCTTACTTAAAAACAGTAGCAAACAAATACTACAAAATATATTGGCAGAAAATATATTTATCTAAATATATTTTGAAACATGTTTTAGTAAACATATTTGACCCTTTTGATATCTCATATACAATGAAGTCCCGAACTGAACCAAATGATTAACTTAACTGATTTCTGAAGTCCCGAACTGAACTAAATGATTTTGCTCTGAAGTCCAACTTAATCAAATGATTTACGCTCTGCGCTCTGAAGTCCCAAACTGAATCAAATGAATCGTGCTCTAGCTCTGAAGTCTCGAACTGAACAGCTGTACACGAAAGCAGAACGGTCCGCACTCATAAACGCTGTTTTATCAAGAATTATAGGCAATATGAAATGAAAATGCCAATGACACATTTCTGAGGACAATTGGTTCCCTTCAGAGATACATAAACACCTGCGCTGCGTTTTGACTTTGAAACGTGCAGCGTTCATATTTATTCAATGACATCATTTATTTTGAAGTTTAATCAGCCCTTTCGAGTGAAACTGAAAGACCTCCTGAAATTATAAATGAAGACTTGTCTTAAACCACCTAGTGTATTTACAACTTTGTTTATGTTCTGTGTTTACTTCAAGAAAAGAGATGTATTTCTAATCTTATTTTACATTGAGACAAGAAGCAAATGTGAATGCTAAGTATTATAAAGATACAGTTTTGTATTGTGATTAAAATTAGGCATTGTATTGAATGGAGAATATTGTAAATTTAACAAAAATAAATAAAATAAACAAAGTTATGTGACATGTCAATTTATTTTCTTGGATTTAAATACGTAGAGGGCTAAATATATTTTTAAATGCTTACTTAAAAACAATAGCAAACAAATATTTAAAAATATATTGGCAGAAAATATATTTATCTAAATATATTTTGACACATGTTTTAGTAAACATATTTGACCCCTTTGATATCTCATATACAATATATATATATACATACACACACATGCGCTCTGCGCTCTGAAGTCCCAAACTGAATCAAATGATTCGTGCTCTGAAGTCCCGAGCTGAATCAAATGAGATGAACTGCTGAAGTCCCGAACTTAATCAAAATGATTCGCGCTCTGCGCTCGAACTGAAGTCAGCTGAACAGCTGTACACGAAAGCAGCACGGTCCGCACTCATAAACACTGTTTTATCAAGCATCATAGGCGAGATGAAATGAAAATGTCAATGACACATTTCTAAGGACAGTTGGTTCCCTTCAGAGATACATAAACATCCGCGCTGCGTTTTGACTTTGAAACGTGCAGCGTTCATATTTATTCAATGACATCATTTATTTTTTAAGTTTAATCAGCCCAATCGAAAGTGAAACTGAAAGACCTCCTGAAATTATAAATTAAGACGTTTCTTAAACCACCTAGTGTATTTACAACTTTGTTTATGTTCTGTATTTACTTTAAGAAAAGAGATATATTTATAATCTTATTTTACATTGAGACAAGAAGCAAATGTGAATGCTAAGTATTATAAAGATACAGTTTTGTATTGTGATTAAAATTAGGCATTGTATTGAATGGAGAATATTGTAAATTTAACAAAAATAAATAAAATAAATACAATATTTTTATTGGCTCTCTTTATCCCGAAATATATTTTGAAACAATGTTTAGCAATATATTTGACTTTTGATATGATCAAATCAACAATATATATACATTGCGCTCTGCGCTCTGAAGTCTCGAACTAAATCAAATGATTCGCGCTCGCTGAAGTCCCGAACTGAACTAAATGATTTGCGCTCTGCGCTCTGAAGTCCAGAACTGAACCAAATGATTTAAGTAAAAGTTACCAAATGATTTGCGCTGCCTGAAGTCCCGAGCTGAACAAATGATTTGCGCGCGCACTGAAGTCCCGAACTTAATCAAATGATTCGCGCTCGCCTGAAGTCCCGAACTGAACAGCTGTACACGAAAGCAGCACAGTCCGCACTCATAAATGCTGTTTTATCAAGCATCATAGGCAAGATGAAATGAAAATGTCAATGACACATTTCTGAGGACAGTTGGTTCCCTTCAGAGATACATAAACATCCGTTCTGCGTTTTGACTTTGAAACGTGCAGCGTTCATATTTATTCAATGACATCATTTCTTTTTGAAGTTTAATCAGCCCATTCGAAAGTGAAACTGAAAGACCTCCTGAAATTATAAATGAAGACTTTTCTTAAACCACCTAGTGTATTTACAACTTGTTTATGTTCTGTATTTACTTTTAGAAAAGAGATATATTTCTAATCTTATTTTACATTGAGACACGAAGCAAATGTGAATGCTAAGTATTATAAAGATACAGTTTTGTTTTGTGATTAAAATTAGGCATTGTATTGAATGGAGAATATTGTAAATTTAACAAAAATAAATAAAATAAATAAAGTTATGTGGCATGTCAATTTATTTTCTTGGATTGAAATACGTAGAGGGCTAAATATATTTGTAAATGCTTACTTAAAAACAATAGCAAACAAATATTAAAAAATATATTGGCAGAAAATATCTTTATCTAAATATATTTTGAAACATGTTTTAGTAAACATATTTGACCCTTTTGATATCTCATATACAATATATATACCATTCTGTGCTCTGAAGTCCCGAACTGAATCAAATGATTCGCGCTCTGCGCTCTGAAGTCCCGAACTGAATCAAATGATTTGCGCTCTGCGCTCTGAAGTCCCGAACTGAACCAAATGATTTGCGCTCTGAAGTCCCGAACTGAATCAAATGATTTGCGCTCTGCGCTCTGAAGTCCCGAACTTAACCAAATGATTTGCGCTCTGCGCTCTGAAGTCCCGAACTGAACCAAATGATTTGCGCTCTGCGCTCTGAAGTCCCAAACTTAATCAAATGAATCGTGCTCAACGCTCTGAAGTCTCGAACTGAACAGCTGTACACGAAAGCAGCACGGTCCGCACTCATAAACGCTGTTTTATCAAGAATTATAGGCAATATGAAATGAAAAATGATTCAATGACACATTTCTGAGGACAATTGGTTCCCTTCAGAGATACATAAACATTTGCTAATCTTATTTTTGACTTTGAAACGTGCAGCGTCATATTATTCAATGACATCATTTATTTTTGAAGTTTAATCAGCCCATTCGAAAGTGAAACTGAAAGACCTCCTGAAATTATAAATGAAGACTTGTCTTAAACCACCTAGTGTATTTACAACTTGTTTATGTTCTGTATTTACTTTTAGAAAAGAGATATATTTCTAATCTTATTTTACATTGAGACACGAAGCAAATGTGAATGCTAAGTATTATAAAGATACAGTTTTGTATTGTGATAAAATTAGGCATTGTATTGAATGGAGAACAGTTTTGTTTTGTGATTAAAATTAGGCATTGTATTGAATGGAGAATATTGTAAATTTAACAAAAATAAATAAAATAAATAAAGTTATGTCGCATGTCAATTTATTTTCTTGGATTGAAATACGTAGAGGGCTAAATATATTTGTAAATGCTTACTTAAAAACAATAGCAAACAAATATTAAAAAAATATATTGGCAGAAAATATCTTTATCTAAATATATTTGGACACATGTTTTAGTAAACATATTTGACCCTTTTGATATCTCATATACAATATGTATACATACACACACATGCGTTCTGTGCTCTGAAGTACCGAACTGAACCAAATGATTCCCGCTCTGAAGTCCCGAACTGAATCAAATGATTCGCGCTCTGCGCTCTGAAGTCGAACTGAACCAAATGATTTGCCCTGAACGAACTGAACCAAATGATTTGCGCTCTGCTCTGAAGTCCTGAACTTAACCAAATGATTTGCGCTCTGAAGTCCCGAACTGAACCAAATGATTTGTGCTCTGCGCTCTGAAGTCCGGATCTGAACCAAAAGAGTTGCGCTTTGCGCTCTGAAGTCCCGAACTGAATCAAATGAATCGTGCTCTCTGAAGTCTCGAACTGAACAGCTGTGCACGAAGCAAACGTTCCGCACTCATAAGCGCTGTTTTATCAAGAATTATAGGCAATATGAAATGATGACACATTTCTGAGGACAATTGGTTCCTTCAGAGATACATAAACACCTGGCGTTTTGACTTTGAAGCGTGCAGCGTTCATATTTATTCAATGACATCATTTATTTTTGAAGTTTAATCAGCCCTTTCTCGAGTGAAACTGAAAGACCTCCTGAAATTATAAATGAAGACTTGTCTTAAACCACTTAGTGTATTTACAACTTTTAAATTCTGTGTTTTATTCTTCAAGAAAAGAGATGTATTTCTAATCTTATTTTACATTGAGACAAGAAGCAAATGTGAATGCTAAGTATTATAAAGATACAGTTTTGTTTGTGATTATTGTGTTTTATTGAATGGAGAATATTGTTTTAACAAAAATAAATAAAATAAACAAAGTTATGTGACATGTCAATTTCTTTTCTTGGATTTAAATAGAGGGCTATATTTTTAAATGCTTACTTAAAACAATAGCAAACAAATATTTAAAAATATATTGGCAGAAAAATATATTTATCTAAATATATTTTGACACATGTTTAGTAAACATATTTGATTTTGATATCTCATATCATCATATACAATATATATACACACATCTCTGCGCTCTGAAGTCCCAAACTGAATCAAATGATTTGCTCTGCTCGAAGTCGAGCTGAATCAAATGATTGGCGCTCTGAAGTCGAACTTAATCAAATGATTCGCTCTGCGCTGAAGTTAACTGCGAAACGAATTAAAGCACGCACTCATAAACACTGTTTTATCAAGCATCATAGGCGATGAAATGAAATGAAAATGTCAATGACACATTTCTAAGGACAGTTGGTTCCCTTCAGAGATACATAAACATCCGCATGCGTTTTGACTTTGAACGTGCAGCGTTCATATTTATTCAATGACATCATTTATTTTTTAGTTTAATCAGCCCAAATAAAAACTGAAAGACCTCCTGAAATTATAAATTAAGACTTTTCTTAAACCACCTATATATTTACAACTTTGTTTATGTTCTGTATTTACTTTAAGAAAAGAGATATATTTATAATCTTATTTTACATTGAGACAAAAGCAAATGTGAATGCTAAGTATTATAAAGATACAGTTTTGTATTGTGATTACAATTAGGCATTGTATTGAATGGAGAATATTGTAAATTTAACAAAAATAAATAAAAATAAATTAAAGTGACATGTGTCAATTTATTTTCTTGGATTGAAATCGTAGGGCTAAATATAAATTTACTTAAAAACAATAGCAAACAAATATTAATAAAAATATATTGGCAGAAAATATCTTTATCTAAATATATTTGGACACATGTTTTAGTAAACATATTTGACCCTTTTGATATCTCATATACAATATGTATACATACACACACATGCGTTCTGTGCTCTGAAGTACCGAACTGAACCAAATGATTCCCGCTCTGAAGTCCCGAACTGAATCAAATGATTCGCGCTCTGCGCTCTGAAGTCCCGAACTGAACCAAATGATTTGCCCTCTGAAGTCCCGAACTGAACCAAATGATTTGTGCTCTGCGCTCTGAAGTCCTGAACTTAACCAAATGATTTGCGCTCTGAAGTCCCGAACTGAACCAAATGATTTGTGCTCTGCGCTCTGAAGTCCGGATCTGAACCAAAAGAGTTGCGCTTTGCGCTCTGAAGTCCCGAACTGAATCAAATGAATCGTGCTCTAGCTCTGAAGTCTCGAACTGAACAGCTGTACACGAAAGCAGAACGTTCCGCACTCATAAACGCTGTTTTATCAAGAATTATAGGCAATATGAAATGAAAATGCCAATGACACATTTCTGAGGACAATTGGTTCCCTTCAGAGATACATAAACACCTGCGCTGCGTTTTGACTTTGAAACGTGCAGCGTTCATATTTATTCAATGACATCATTTATTTTTGAAGTTTAATCAGCCCTTTCTCGAGTGAAACTGAAAGACCTCCTGAAATTATAAATGAAGACTTGTCTTAAACCACTTAGTGTATTTACAACTTTGTTTATATTCTGTGTTTACTTCAAGAAAAGAGATGTATTTCTAATCTTATTTTACATTGAGACAAGAAGCAAATGTGAATGCTAAGTATTATAAAGATACAGTTTTGTATTGTGATTAAAATTAGGCATTGTATTGAATGGAGAATATTGTAAATTTAACAAAAATAAATAAAATAAACAAAGTTATGTGACATGTCAATTTCTTTTCTTGGATTTAAATACGTAGAGGGCTAAATATATTTTTAAATGCTTACTTAAAAACAATAGCAAACAAATATTTAAAAATATATTGGCAGAAAATATATTTATCTAAATATATTTTGACACATGTTTTAGTAAACATATTTGACCCTTTTGATATCTCATATACAATATATATACATACACACACATGCGCTCTGCGCTCTGAAGTCCCAAACTGAATCAAATGATTCGTGCTCTGAAGTCCCGAGCTGAATCAAATGATTCGCGCTCTGCGCTCTGAAGTCCCGAACTTAATCAAATGATTCGCGCTCTGCGCTCTGAAGTCCCGAACTGAACAGCTGTACACGAAAGCAGCACGGTCCGCACTCATAAACACTGTTTTATCAAGCATCATAGGCGAGATGAAATGAAAATGTCAATGACACATTTCTAAGGACAGTTGGTTCCCTTCAGAGATACATAAACATCCGCGCTGCGTTTTGACTTTGAAACGTGCAGCGTTCATATTTATTCAATGACATCATTTATTTTTTAAGTTTAATCAGCCCAATCGAAAGTGAAACTGAAAGACCTCCTGAAATTATAAATTAAGACTTTTCTTAAACCACCTAGTGTATTTACAACTTTGTTTATGTTCTGTATTTACTTTAAGAAAAGTATATATTTATAATCTTATATTACATTGAGACAAGAAGCAAATGAATGCTAAGTATTATAAAGATATTATAAAGATATTGTATTGTGATTAATTGTATTGAATGGAGAATATTGTAAATTTAACAAATAAATAAAATAAATAAAGTTATGTGACATTTCTTGGATTGAAATACGTGAGGGCTAAATATATTTTAAAATGCTTACTTAAAACAGTAGCAAACAAATACTACAAAATATATTGGCAGAAAATATATTGATCTGAATATATTTTGAAACATGTTTTAGTAAACATGTTTGACACTTTTGATATCTCATATACAATATATATACATACACACACATGTGCTCTGTGCTCTGAAGTCCCAAACTGAATCAAATGATTTGCGCCTGCGCCTGAAGTCGAACCGAGAACTAAATGATTTGGCGATTCTCTGCCTGAAGTCGAACTGAACCAAATGATTTGCTCTCTGAAGTCCCGAACTTAACCAAATGATTTGCGCTCTGTGCTCTGAAGTCCCGAACTGAACCAAATGATTTGCGCTCTGCGCTCTGAAGTCCCGAACTTAATCAAATGATTTGCGCTCTGCGCTCTGAAGTCCCAAACTGAATCAAATGATTCGTGCTCTGCAGTCCCGAGCTGAATCAAATGATTCGCGCTCTGCGCTCTGAAGTCCCGAACTTAATCAAATGATTCGCACTCTGAAGTCCCGAGCTGAACATCTGTACACGAAAGCAGCATGGTCCGCACTCATAAACAGTGTTTTATCAAGCATCATAGGCAAGATGAAATGAAAATGTCAATGACACATTTCTGAGGACAGTTGGTTCCCTTCAGAGATACATAAACATCCGCGCTGCGTTTTGACTTTGAAACGTGCAGCGTTCATATTTATTCAATGACATAATTTATTTTTGAAGTTTAATCAGCCCATTCGAAAGTGAAACTGAAAGACCTCCTGAAATTATAAATTAAGACGTTTCTTAAACCACCTAGTGTATTTACAACTTGTTTATGTTCTGTATTTACTTTTAGAAAAGAGATTTATTTCTAATCTTATTTTACATTGAGACAAATGTACAATATAATGCTAAGTATTATAAATATATTTTGTGATTAAAATTAGATTGTATTGAATGGAGAATAATAAAATAACAAAAATTAAATTTAAAATAAATAAAGTTATGTGGCATGTCAATTTATTTTCTTGGATTGAAATCTGAGGGCTAAATATATTTTTAAATGCTTACTTAAAAACAGTAGCAAACAAATACTACAAAATATATTGGCAGAAAATATATTTATCTAAATATATTTTGAAACATGTTTTAGTAAACATATTTGACCCTTTTGATATCTCATATACAATATATATACACACACACATGCTCTGTGCTCTGAAGTCCCGAACTGAATCAAATGATTTGCGCTCTGCGCTCTGAAGTCGATCTGAACCAAATGATTTGCGCTGAAGTCAGAACCAAATGATTTGCGCAGAACTCTGTCTGAAGTCTGAGTCCCGAACTTAACCAAATGATTTGCGCTCTGCGCTCTGAAGTCCCGAGCTGAACCAAATGATTTGCGCTCTGCGCACTGAAGTCCCGAACTTAATCAAATGATTTGCGCTCTGCGCTCTGAAGTCCCGAACTGAACAGCTGTACACGAAAGCAGCACGGTCCGCACTCATAAACGCTGTTTTATCAAGCATCATAGGCAAGATGAAATGAAAATGTCAATGACACATTTCTGAGGACAGTTGGTTCCCTTCAGAGATACATAAACATCCGCGCTGCGTTTTGACTTTGAAACGTGCAGCGTTCATATTTATTCAATGACATAATTTATTTTTGAAGTTTAATCAGCCCATTCGAAAGTGAAACTGAAAGACCTCCTGAAATTATAAATTAAGACGTTTCTTAAACCACCTAGTGTATTTACAACTTGTTTATGTTCTGTATTTACTTTTAGAAAAGAGATATATTTCTAATCTTATTTTACATTGAGACACGAAGCAAATGTGAATGCTAAGTATTATAAAGATACAGTTTTGTTTTGTGATTAAAATTAGGCATTGTATTGAATGGAGAATATTGTAAATTTAACAAAAATAAAGAAAATAAATAAAGTTATGTGGCATGTCAATTTATTTTCTTGGATTGAAATACGTAGAGGGCTAAATATATTTGTAAATGCTTACTTAAAAACAATAGCAAACAAATATTAAAAATATATTGGCAGAAAATATATTTATCTAAATATATTTTGAAACATGTTTTAGTAAACATATTTGACCCTTTTGATATCTCATATACAATATATATACATACACACACATGCGCTCTGTGCTCTGAAGTCCCGAACTGAATCAAATGATTTGCGCTCTGCGCTCTGAAGTCCAGAACTGAACCAAATGATTTGCGCTCTGCGCTCTGAAGTCCCGAACTTAACCAAATGATTTGCGCTCTGCGCTCTGAAGTCCCGAGCTGAACCAAATGATTTGCGCTCTGCGCACTGAAGTCCCGAACTTAATCAAATGATTTGCGCTCTGCGCTCTGAAGTCCCGAACTGAACAGCTGTACACGAAAGCAGCACGGTCCGCACTCATAAACGCTGTTTTATCAAGCATCATAGGCAAGATGAAATGAAAATGTCAATGACACATTTCTGAGGACAGTTGGTTCCCTTCAGAGATACATAAACATCCGCTGCGTTTGACTTTGAAACGTGCAGCGTTCATATTTATTCAATGACATAATTTATTTTTGAAGTTTAATCAGCCCATTCGAAAGTGAAACTGAAAGACCTCCTGAAATTATAAATGAAGACGTTTCTTAAACCACCTAGTGTATTTACAACTTGTTTATGTTCTGTATTTACTTTTAGAAAAGAGATATATTTCTAATCTTATTTTACATTGAGACACGAAGCAAATGTGAATGCTAAGTATTATAAAGATACAGTTTTGTTTTGTGACTAAAATTAGGCATTGTATTGAATGGAGAATATTGTAAATTTAACAAAAATAAAGAAAATAAATAAAGTTATGTGGCATGTCAATTTAATTTCTTGGATTGAAATACGTAGAGGGCTAAATATATTTGTAAATGCTTACTTAAAAACAATAGCAAACAAATATTAAAAAAATATATTGGCAGAAAATATCTTTATCTAAATATATTTGGACACATGTTTTAGTAAACATATTTGACCCTTTTGATATCTCATATACAATATGTATACATACACACACATGCGTTCTGTGCTCTGAAGTACCGAACTGAACCAAATGATTCCGGCTCTGAAGTCCCGAACTGAATCAAATGATTCGCGCTCTGCGCTCTGAAGTCCCGAACTGAATCAAATGATTTGCGCTCTGAAGTCCCGAACTGAATCAAATGATTCGCGCTCTGCGCTCTGAAGTCCCGAACTTAACCAAATGATTTGCGCTCTGCGCTCTGAAGTCCCGAACTGAATCAAATGATTTGCGCTCTGCGCTCTGAAGTCCCGAACTTAACCAAATGATTTGCGCTCTGCGCTCTGAAGTCCCGAGCTGAACCAAATGATTTGCGCTCTGCGCTCTGAAGTCCCGAACTTAATCAAATGATTTGCGCTCTGCGCTCTGAAGTCCTAAACTGAATCAAATGATTCAAATGATTATTTACAACTTGTTTATGTTCTGTATTTACTTTTAGAAAAGAGATATATTTCTAATCTTATTTTACATTGAGACACGAAGCAAATGTGAATGCTAACGCCGGTTTCACACTGCAAGCGTAAGCAGCGCGTGAGCGGCGCAGAAGCGGTGCGTATGCAGAGCAGGAGCAACGCGGGCCCATTGTCCTTTCACACCGGTAGCGTTTGCAGCGCGCGGCTGAACAGCGTCTTCTGTACAGAATGGGCAAATTCGAATCTAATTTTAAACACAATTGGTCTTGATTTATTATTAGAATAGTTTATATTACTGTATTTGTTTTATTTACACTGTACATGTGCATCTGTGTTTATGTGCAGTACGTATTGTAGATAGAAGAAAGGCAATTGCGCTGTATTTGTTACTACGGAGATTACGAAGAAGGATACGACGTAGATTTTGGGCAACGGAACAGCAAAAAACAATAACTGACCATAGCAGAAATGTTAGTTATTTTATACATTGTGTTTATATTGAATATGGTCAATATCTTAAAGGTTTATAGCCTACTTAGTTTCTTTTTGCACATATAGGTATACTGTAAGACGCAAAATGACTAGTCCTTTGTAAAAAAAAACATTAATTATAGGAGAATGACATGCCTTTGAAGTTTTGGTCAAAAGATTACATCTACAATGTTGACATATTTTGCATCTTTATTCAACATTTATTAGCAAACCTCTTCATAATGCCTGCTGACGAACGCTTCTTTAATAATGAAGCAATATCTGATAAACATACTCATAAACAGCAGATTTACAAGCAATCTCATGCTAACATCTTCAACATGCATCGTAAATGTCTTTATTAACACGTAAAATGTAAACGTTGTAATAGGGATATTAGCAAAAACACGAAAAACACACTTTCAAACAAGTCACCCACATCATAGACTTATTTGGTGTAGCTACATGTGTAATATTTATGTGACGTATTTGAATATGTATTTGTTCGTTTGTCACTTCGTGTATTATCAAATAATCAATCCACTGCATCCCATGCCTTTTCTTTGGCTTGTAAGTCCTTATACATTAAATTTTGTGGGTCATAACTTTTTGTTTTTCCACTTCTATGATGAGGCGAGTGTCGTCCATTAGGTCATCTTCCAGGTGTACTCTGAAGACCCCGTCTGGCTACACGGCGCTGTCACGTGCGTTTGTTGATGATGCCTGTTGTCAGCATGACATCTGCTTCTATGCCAACATATAGGCCTATAAACTACACAATATATATTACAACTTGCTACGAAATTGTTGAACTTCATGGTAACTGTTTAAAATACATTACATCCCATTTACAAACTTTAAATATGTTTTTTGTTTGAGTGTCGATCATAAATAATGTCCTGTCACTTTAATTGAGCGTAAGCGGCGCAGCAAAAATAGACTCGGCGCCGAAACGATCACGGCACTGCCGCTCCTGCTCTGCTCCTGCTACAGCAGCTGCGCGCCCCTGCGTGCTGTGTGAACGCTCTCATCCGTTAACATGGGCGCCGAAAAAAATACGCGCTGCTTACGCCCTGCTTACGCTTGCAGTGTGAAGCCGGCGTAAGTATTATAAAGATACAGTTTTGTTTTGTGATTAAAATTAGGCATTGTATTGAATGGAGAATATTGTAAATTTAACAAAAATAAATAAAATAAATAAAGTTATGTCGCATGTCAATTTATTTTCTTGGATTGAAATACGTAGAGGGCTAAATATATTTGTAAATTCTTACTTAAAAACAATAGCAAACAAATATTAATAAAAATATATTGGCAGAAAATATCTTTATCTAAATATATTTGGACACATGTTTTAGTAAACATATTTGACCCTTTTGATATCTCATATACAATATGTATACATACACACACATGCGTTCTGTGCTCTGAAGTACCGAACTGAACCAAATGATTCCCGCTCTGAAGTCCCGAACTGAATCAAATGATTCGCGCTCTGCGCTCTGAAGTCCCGAACTGAACCAAATGATTTGCGCTCTGAAGTCCCGAACTGAACCAAATGATTTGTGCTCTGCGCTCTGAAGTCCTGAACTTAACCAAATGATTTGCGCTCTGCGCTCTGAAGTCCCGAACTGAACCAAATGATTTGTGCTCTGCGCTCTGAAGTCCCGATCTGAACCAAAAGAGTTGCGCTTTGCGCTCTGAAGTCCCGAACTGAATCAAATGAATCGTGCTCTAGCTCTGAAGTCTCAAACTGAACAGCTGTACACGAAAGCAGAACGGTCCGCACTCATGAACGCTGTTTTATCAAGAATTATAGGCAATATGAAATGAAAATGCCAATGACACATTTCTGAGGACAATTGGTTCCCTTCAGAGATACATAAACACCTGCGCTGCGTTTTGACTTTGAAACGTGCAGCGTTCATATTTATTCAATGACATCATTTATTTTTGAAGTTTAATCAGCCCTTTCTCGAGTGAAACTGAAAGACCTCCTGAAATTATAAATGAAGACTTGTCTTAAACCACTTAGTGTATTTACAACTTTGTTTATATTCTGTGTTTACTTCAAGAAAAGAGATGTATTTCTAATCTTATTTTACATTGAGACAAGAAGCAAATGTGAATGCTAAGTATTATAAAGATACAGTTTTGTATTGTGATTAAAATTAGGCATTGTATTGAATGGAGAATATTGTAAATTTAACAAAAATAAATAAAATAAACAAAGTTATGTGACATGTCAATTTATTTTCTTGGATTTAAATACGTAGAGGGCTAAATATATTTTTAAATGCTTACTTAAAAACAATAGCAAACAAATATAAAAAAATATATTGGCAGAAAATATATTTATCTAAATATATTTTGACACATGTTTTAGTAAACATATTTGACCCTTTTGATATCTCATATACAATATATATACATACACACACATGCGCTCTGTGCTCTGAAGTCCCAAACTGAATCAAATGATTCGTGCTCTGAAGTTCCGAACTGAATCAAATGATTCGCGCTCTGCGCTCTGAAGTCCCGAACTTAATCAAATGATTCGCGCTCTGCGCTCTGAAGTCCCGAACTGAACAGCTGTACACGAAAGCAGCACGGTCCGCACTCATAAATGCTGTTTTATCAAGCATCATAGGCAAGATGAAATGAAAATGTCAATGACACATTTCTGAGGAAAATTGGTTCCCTTCAGAGATACATAAACCTCCGCGCTGCGTTTTGACTTTGAAACGTGCAGCGTTCATATTTATTCAATGACATAATTTATTTTTGAAGTTTAATCAGCCCATTCGAAAGTGAAACTGAAAGACCTCCTGAAATTATAAATTAAGACGTTTCTTAAACCACCTAGTGTATTTACAACTTGTTTATGTTCTGTATTTACTTTTAGAAAAGAGATATATTTCTAATCTTATTTTACATTGAGACACGAAGCAAATGTGAATGCTAAGTATTATAAAGATACAGTTTTGTTTTGTGATTAAAATTAGGCATTGTATTGAATGGAGAATATTGTAAATTTAACAAAAATAAATAAAATAAATAAAGTTATGTGGCATGTCAATTTATTTTCTTGGATTGAAATACGTAGAGGGCTAAATATATTTGTAAATGCTTACTTAAAAACAATAGCAAACAAATATTTAAAAAATATATTGGCAGAACATATCTTTATCTAAATATATTTGGACACATGTTTTAGTAAACATATTTGACCCTTTTGATATCTCATATACAATATGTATACATACACACACATGCGTTCTGTGCTCTGAAGTACCGAACTGAACCAAACGATTCCCTCTGAAGTCCCGAACGAACTGAACCAAAATGATTTGCGCCTGAAGTCCCTGAATCAAATGATTTGCGCTCTGAAGTCCCGAACTTAACCAAATGATTTGCGCTCTGCGCTCTGAAGTCCCGAACTGAACCAAATGATTTGTGCTCTGCGCTCTGAAGTCCTGAACTTAATCAAATGATTCGCGCTCTGCGCTCTGAAGTCCCGAACTGAACCAAAAGAGTTGCGCTTTGCGCTCTGAAGTCCCGAACTGAATCAAATGAATCGTGCTCTAGCTCTGAAGTCTCGAACTGAACAGCTGTACACGAAAGCAGAACGGTCCGCACTCATAAACGCTGTTTTATCAAGAATTATAGGCAATATGAAATTAAAATGCCAATGACACATTTCTGAGGACAATTGGTTCCCTTCAGAGATACATAAACACCTGCGCTGCGTTTTGACTTTGAAACGTGCAGCCTTCATATTTATTCAATGACATCATTTATTTTTGAAGTTTAATCAGCCCTTTCTCGAGTGAAACTGAAAGACCTCCTGAAATTATAAATGAAGACTTGTCTTAAACTACTTAGTGTATTTACAACTTTGTTTATATTCTGTGTTTACTTCAAGAAAAGAGATGTATTTCTAATCTTATTTTACATTGAGACAAGAAGCAAATGTGAATGCTAAGTATTATAAAGATACAGTTTTGTATTGTGATTAAAATTAGGCATTGTATTGAATGGAGAATATTGTAAATTTAACAAAAATAAATAAAATAAACAAAGTTATGTGACATGTCAATTTATTTTCTTGGATTTAAATACGTAGAGGGCTAAATATATTTTTAAATGCTTACTTAAAAACAATAGCAAACAAATATAAAAAAATATATTGGCAGAAAATATCTTTATCTAAATATATTTTGACACATGTTTTAGTAAACATATTTGACCCTTTTGATATCTCATATACAATATGTATACATACACACACATGCGCTCTGTGCTCTGAAGTCCCAAACTGAATCAAATGATTCGTGCTCTGAAGTTCGAACTGAATCAAATGATTCGCGCTCTGCGCTCTGAAGTCCCGAACTTAATCAAATGATTCGCGCTCTGCGCTCTGAAGTCCCGAACTGAACAGCTGTACACGAAAGCAGCACGGTCCGCACTCATAAATGCTGTTTTATCAAGCATCATAGGCAAGATGAAATGAAAATGTCAATGACACATTTCTGAGGACAATTGGTTCCCTTCAGAGATACATAAACATCCGCGCTGCGTTTTGACTTTGAAACGTGCAGCGTTCATATTTATTCAATGACATCATTTATTTTTGAAGTTTAATCAGCCCATTCGAAAGTGAAACTGAAAGACCTCCTGAAATTATAAATGAAGAATTTTCTTAAACCACCTATGTATTTACAACTTTGTTTATATTATGTGTTTACTTCAAGAAAAGAGATATATTTCTAATCTTATTTTACATTCACTGAAAATAATGACTTTGTGGTATGGTAAAATCTATTACATTAATTCATGTAATTTATACATTGTAAAATCAAGTTTAAGCTGGAACTATAATAGGCCTATATGAAGTAAAATTTACACAATTTATTCATGTAATAACATAACTGAGAAGAAAGAGTACATTTTATCATATATTTACAAATACTATTTAATGATTTATAGTCACAGCACATTCACCTAAAAATACTAAGTACATTTTAATCTGAAAAGCAAAGTGCGTTTGAATCCGCACGCATTTTTTTTTTTTTACAACAAGATGCAGCTTGTTCAGTTGTGTGTGGCAGAGACGGTCGGTTTGGGATGTCGCTTTTACATGGCTGACTTATTTTCGGTAAGTTTTTACTTTTCTATTTTAGATTTGTGATAACAACTATGTGTTCATTTTGATGGTTTGATTATTGCATAGACGTTACGGTTCAAAACTAACTGAACGTGAGTTTTAATCATAATAACGTTAGCAATGGCGCCGCCATTATCCACTTCTATAAAGTTGAGACTCTAGAGGGGATAGAGGGGGGTCAAAAATAGAGGGGATTAAATGTACGTTAGTTAGCCGCGTTCTTGTAGAAAAAGTAACCCAGTCTGGTTAACTTCAGAGTAATTTAATGTTAGCTGGCCGTGATTAAGCTCAAACTGTCGTGTCACGGTCTGTAAGGAAATCGATGTAACGTTAACGTGCTGGCTGCCTGTGTGTGTGTCCTAATGTTAGCCTTATTTAAAAGCGTCTAGTCATTTTTATATCCACTGAAAATTTCGCAGCAAGTAATTTATCAAAGCTAGTCTGCACCAAAGAAGGAAAGTTTGGAAAAATGCAGTATCAGATGACAGGTGAACTTGGATACCAATTAAGCATTGTTGTGTAGCAGGTGCCTGTATGATGTCAGCCATTTTATTTTAGTGAGCTAACGGTATGAAGGTCCGGTCACCTTTTTAATGAAAATAAAATGTAATGTTTTTAAAACCTAACGTTAGACCACAGCCTTTCACGGCTAAAGCGAGGGGGGAGTTGGGCTAACGGTTAGCCCAAAGTTAGCGTCAGTAGCTTCAGCACTGTGCATCTCAGTCTAGGAGCTGAAGCAGGAAGAGTTAACTTTGAATGCAATGGGCGGCAAGCCCCTCCGCCTCGTTGCCATGCCAGTTATCAGGTCCAAACTCGTCACAAACTCAATGCTGTATTAAAAGGCATTAAAACACAATGTAAATTAGAACTCAATGCAACATTTTGTTTCTCTCAACAGGTAACAGAACAGTACGGCAGTGCGTTGTGATACCAGTGACTGGTCTGACGCGGCAACATTAGTCTCATACAGGCCAGTAGAAATCTTTGTAACAATACTATAATATTGCTGCTCTTATTTCTCCCTGTTCTTTATTGTGTAGTGTAATATGAATTGTAAATACATTTTGCATTAACTTTTAGAGTATTATTTTAACATCACAAAATGTGTCTGTTCTTTTACAGGGTGACCTTGTTCTCAGGAGGAACCAATACAGTGGACAACTGAGGTCTAGGAAAGAAGAGAGATTGAGGCGTTACAACACAGGTGTCATCAGGGAGAAACAGTAGGCCTCCTATGTTATGAGATGGTCTTGTAAAATTAGCAGTTTCAGGTCATCAAAACGTTTAGACCTCTTAAAACATTATAGATTGAAACATCTACACACTGGTCAAGGCCGATCACTGCCATGCTTGTACTCAGACTGTCCTTGTTCATTTATAGGTTGGGGTGCTCTTCGCACACATTTGTCCAGAGATCATACACAAACTGAACAGTCAGGGCAAGTTGCGTCATTTTCATGTCTTGTATGTAATTCATGTAGTTATCACACCGAGAGGCAATATTTTGAACACCTCGGAGTTCATTTAAAAAAGCACGAAACTGTTCATTGTGTTTTTAAAGATTGTGACTACAATACTAATATATATTCAACTTTTGCCTCACATAAAAGTAGGAAGCACAATCCTCACTGCCTTGAAGATTTTAAACATACTGTATTTCAGACACATTCAAGTCAGGAAACAGCAGATAACAGCTGTTTGTTAGATGAAAGTGAAGTGTCTTCTGATGAAACACTTGTGAAAGAGGGAGAAGATTTAGGTAAAGCCATTTTTGATGAGCTTTTTTCCTTATTACTTAAATTAGATTGCATCTTCAATGTGCCCAGTAGATGTATAAATGAGATTGTAGAGGAGCTTCAATTTATTACTAGTTCAGCATCTGCACCCATTATCAAAAGCATTGTCCATGACACATTTGAAAACCATAACTGCGCTGTTGAAGAATTTGTAATCACAGATTTGGTAAAACGCATTTGCCAGTTAAATCCTATAAGTGCAGCCATTAGTGAAGTAGGTTCTCTTGGCACAGCATATAAGAGAAATCAGTACTTAAAGGAACATTTCTCTATTAATAATAATAATTAGTTACATTTATATAGCGCTTTTCTAGACTCTCAAAGCGCTTTACATAGTAAAGCGGCTATCTCCTCATCCACCACCAATGTGCAGCATCCACCTGGATGATGCGACGGCAGCCATAGTGCGCCAGAACGCCCACCACACACCAGCTTATTGGTGGAGAGGAGACAGAGTGATGAAGCCAATCAGTGTATGGGGATGATTAGGAGGCCATGATGGTCAGAGGCCAGTGGGCTAGTTTGGCCAGGATGCCGGGGTAACACCCCTACTCTTTTTCGAAGGACATCCTGGGATTTTTAATGACCACAGAGAGTCAGGACCTCGGTTTAACGTCTCATCCGAAGGACGGTGCTTTTACAGTATAGTGTCCCCTTCACTATACTGGGGAATTAGGACCCACTCAGACCACAGGGTGAGCACCCCCTGCTGGTCTCACTAACACCTCTTCCAGCAGCAACCTAGTTTTTCCCAGGAGGTCTCCCATCCAGGTACTGACCAGGCTCAGCGCTGCTTAGCTTCAGTGGGCAACCGGTCTTGGGCTGCAGGGTGATATGGCTGCCGACGATTGTTGAACCGTTGGAGTATATACTTGATGCAAAAGAGGGAAGGACTTTCCAATATGTACCAATTTTGCAATCCTTGTCACAAATTCTTAAAAATAGTGACATTCAGGAGAAAGTGTTGAAGAGTTCAAGACATTGTGTTTCTTCCGGTCAGTATAGTAGTTTTCATGATGGTTCCCATTTCAAGGAAAACACATTTCTATCTGGAGAGGAGTTAAGACTTTCACTTCTACTCTACTGTGATGATTTTGAAATATGCAATCCTTTAGGAACCTCTCGTAAGAAGCACAAGGTAACAGGTGTCTATTGGGTGTTGGCTGATATTCCGACTGTATTAAGATCTACATTATCATCAATTTACCTAGCTGTTTTGTGCAAGGCTGATGACATTAAGACATTTGGCTATCCCAGAGTCCTTGAGCCATTATTAAGTGATTTGAAAAGCTTTGAAGAGGATGGTGTTTTTGTGCCCTGTTTGGGAAAAATCATAAAGGGCACTGTATTTTCTGTGATTGCAGATAATCTTGGTGCCCACTCAGTTGGAGGGTTTGTTGAAAGTTTCAGTGGGACATATGTTTGCAGATTTTGTATTGGAGAGAGGTCCCAGTTTCAGGAACTTGAAGTCAGGACAGGAGCATTCCCTGGTAGGACAAAGCCGCAACACAAGTTGGACGTTGAAGTAGCGCTGGATAGCAACACCCCTAGCCACGGAGTAAAAAGGCATTGTGCGATCACTCAAAGATTAAATAATTTTCACGTGACAACAGGCTATCCTCCCGATATTCTGCATGATTTACTTGAGGGCATTGTACCTGTAGAGTTGGCACTGTGTTTAGATGTCTTGATAAAGAAAAAATATTTTTCTCTTGAAGAGCTCAACAGAGTCATCAAACAGTTCCCATATAAGTGGAAAGACGAGACAAAGTGTCCCCAAGGTATACCAGCAACCTTTGCCTCCCGTAAAACCATCGGTGGTAACGCACATGAAAATCGGTGCCTACTGAGGCTGCTTCCACTTATGGTTGGCTGGAAAGTACAGGAAGAGGAACAGGCATGGCAGTTGTTGATGACACTCAAATATGTTGTTGAGTTGGTTATGTCACCTACCCACACGGATGAAAGCATTGGTCACCTAGATAGTCTTATTGCTGAGCATAGACATAGATTTTTCAGTCTTTTTCCACAAGGGAAATTGATTCCAAAGCACCATTTTTTAGAGCATTACCCGCAGCTCATTAAAGTATTCGGCCCACTTTTGTCCTTATGGATGATGAGGTTTGAAGCCAAGCACCGCTTCTTTAAGAGGATAGTGAGACATGCTAGCTGCTTCCGTAACATTTTGATGTCAATGGCAAAAAAACACCAGTCCATGATTGCATACCATCTCCATGGTTCAAATGTCAAAAAACCTGATATCTTTGTATCAAAGATGTCAACAGTTCCATTAGAGGTTGTAAATGAGAACATACAAGATTTTGTATCACAGAAATTTCCTGGAGAGACAGTTGTTCATTTGACAAAGAGGGTAGACTTTCAGGGAACCAGTTATGGCATTGGCATGATGTTGGTATATGGCTCCACTGGTGGGTTGCCTGAATTTGCTGAAATACTACAAATCATCATTGTTCGTGACAGCTTGGTGTTTGTAGTGAAACTGCAAAGTGCATGGTACTGTGAGCATTTGAGATGTTTCAAGTTGGAGTCCACAAGCTTAGTCAAAGTACTTGAGCAGCCACAACTCACTGACACATACCCACTGGCTACCTATTCAGTGGAAGGCAATCGCATGGTATCTCTAAAACACCACATCTGCTTGTCAAACTAGGTAAAGTATAATTGTTTGTAACCGACATGTGCCTTATTATTATCATCCAATAACTTGTCAGGACCCATTTTTTTTTTCAGATTTAAATTTGTTTTAAACATATCAATTGTATACTTTTTTCTGATCTATGTAGAGCATGCATTAATCATAGGCTCTTGTGGGAGATATCTTATTCGCTCTTGTCTAATAGAATCATGTCTTTGTTTTCTCTTGCAGTTTTACTTGGCACACAGTTGTGATAATGTCTGCCCCAACTCAACTACGTATTATCATTGAAGAGACCCAAGTCCACAAGTTAACCCTACCAGATGGAATCCCTAGCACTGTTGATGAATTTTTGGCAGCCGCACAGAATCATTTTCAACTCCAAGGGAGTTTTACTGTTATGTACATGGACAAAGGTTTTGATGATCAATTCTTCACTCTTATGTCAACAGATGTCATTAAGAACAAAAACACAATCAAACTTGTTAGAAATGAACCTTCTTCCGTTACTCTCACATTGACTCCCATCAATGAGGATGCTGCCTCCTCTCCTTCAGTGCCACTGGGCCAGGAAGACGGTTCCTCGGTTAGTTCATCCGACACCATGATTTTACCAAGGTCCCCAGAGTTTCGATCCGAACCGTGGCCAACTATCTTTGAGATACCCACCTTTTCATATAATGTTGAACTGCCCCTTCAAGCAGGAAATAAGGCCTATGAAACTGATGGCTCACTCCTTCAAAATCCAAGCATGAACTCTGACATACTTGAGAAACTTGCTGAAGCAATATTCCACTACACTGCCTATCCCTCTGGCCTTCAAATACTGGCAGTTGTAGAAGCTCTGCAAAAAAAGCATCCATGCTTAAAAGAGCCTGGAACCTCATATTCAGGCATGTATGGTTGGCAGCAGCGTCTTAGATACAAGATGGCTAATTACCGTTCCAAAATGAGAAGGCGTGAAGTTCCTTGTCCTGAGCTTGATATCAACCTTCCTCCACATCCAAGTGGAGAAACTAGCGACAATCTGGAGCTAGAGAGACAGGAGCTTCTTAACGAGGTAAAGAAGAAGAACAACAACAAGGTGATTCAAAAAATGACCAAAACATTCTCCTATCGAAGGTGTGAGTGGTAGTCCTGCAGCTGAAGACTTCAGAGAGAGATGGCCTGCTTTGTTTTGTGAAGCTGAGGTAGGTGAATCTATAAACCCTTACAAATTATACCTGCTCTATTGGTAACAACCATTTAAAATTGGAAGCCATATTTGTGTCTCTCTTTTTGAGCCAATCCCCCATTAATGGGATTGGGGGTGGCAGTAGCTCAGTCTGTAGGGAGTTGGGTTGGGAACCGGAGGGTCGCTGGTTCAAGTCCCCATACGGGCCAAAGTATGGTGGTGGACTGGTAGTTGGAGAGGTGCCAGTTCACCTCCTGGGCACTGCCAAGGTGCTCAGGACGCCTTTCCATGGGCAGCTCCCTCACTCTGACATCTCTCCATTAGTGAATGCATAGGCTTAGCTTGTGTGTGTAATTCAGGCCTGTGTGTAATAACAACAGAGTGAAAAGATTGGAATTTCCCCTTGCAGGATTAATAAAGTATACGTTATTATTAATATCTACAGGATTTAAACTCGGCATCAGACTATTTGGCCTAGTTCCTAATTTTGTAATTTTGTATTTTTTTTTGTGTCAATTCAGATAAAGGAGGAATTCAGGAGAATAACTACAGTTTCACTGGAGCAGAGCTTTATGTATAAACTTGACCACTACACAACAAAACTTATTGCCCTGATGATGGCCAAGGGAGGTGTCATCGGGACCAAGCTGAGGCCGTTTATGGACAGACTGAGCCGGGTAGGCTTATTTAAAATAGTCATGCAGGGAGAAAGTCTCTCTCACTCTTTCTTCTGTCTCACACACACTCTCACACTTACACAGCAGGTAATCTTTAAACAAAATGTCTAAAATCCACAAATAGATAAGTAAATGCATGTGTTTTTGACGGGTCATAAAATTGTATTGGATTGGGATATATATATATACAGTGGGGCAAAAAGTGGGATATATATATATATATACAGTGGGGTATTTAGTCAGCCACCAATTGTGCAAGTTCTCCCACTTAAAAAGATGAGAGAGGCCTGTAATTTTCATCATAGGTATACCTCAACTATGAGAGACAAATTAAGAAAAAAAAATCCAGAAAATCACATTGTAGGATTTTTAAAGAATTTGTTTGCAAATTATGGTGGAAAATAAGTATTTGGTCACCTACAAACAAGCAAGATTGCTGGCTCTCACAGACCTGTAACTTCTTCTTTAAGAGGCTCCTCTGTCCTCCACTCGTTACCTGTATTAATGGCATCTGTTTGAACTCGTTATCAGTATAAAAGACACCTGTCCACAACCTCAAATAGTCACACTCAAACTCCACTATGGCCAAGACCAAAGAGCTGTCAAAGGACACCAGAAACAAAATTGTAGACCTGCACCAGGCTGGGAAGACTGAATCTGCAATAGGTAAGCAGCTTGGTGTGAAGAAATCAACTGTGGGAGCAATTATTAGAAAATGGAAGACATACAAGACCACTGATAATCTCCCTCGATCTGGGGCTCCATAAGATCTCACCCGTGGGGTCAAAATGATCACAAGAACTGTGAGCAAAAATCCCAGAACCACACGGGGGACCTAGTGAATGACCTGCAGAGAGCTGGGACCAAAGTAACAAAGGCTACCATCAGTAACACACTGCGCCAGGGACTCAAATCCTGCAGTGCCAGGCGTGTCCCCTGCTTAAGCCAGTACATGTCCAGGCCCGTCTGAAGTTTGCTAGAGAGCATTTGGATGATCCAGAAGAGGATTGGGAGAATGTCATATGGTCAGATGAAACCAAAATATAACTTTTTGGTAAAAACTCAACTTGTCGTGTTTGGAGGAGAAAGAATGCTGTGTTGCATCCAAAGAACACCATACCTACTGTGAAGCATGGGGGTGGAAACATCATGCTTTGGGGCTGTTTTTCTGCAAAGGGACCAGGACGACTGATCTGTGTAAAGGAAAGAATGAATGGGG
The DNA here is from genome assembly GCA_027564155.1 of Gymnocypris eckloni scoliostomus. Classification (NCBI taxonomy): domain Eukaryota; kingdom Metazoa; phylum Chordata; class Actinopteri; order Cypriniformes; family Cyprinidae; genus Gymnocypris; species Gymnocypris eckloni. Next base: position 7,962,168 of record CM050413.1, read on the forward strand.
CCATGTATCGTGAGATTTTGAGTGAAAACCTCCTTCCATCAGCAAGGGCATTGAAGATGAAACGTGGCTGGGTCTTTCAGCATGACAATGATCCCAAACACACCCCCCGGGCAACGAAGGAGTGGCTTCGTAAGAAGCATTTCAAGGTCCTGGAGTGGCCTAGCCAGTCTCCAGATCTCAACCCCATAGAAAATCTTTGGAGGGAGTTGAAAGTCCGTGTTGCCCAGCGACAGCCCCAAAACATCACTGCTCTATAGGAGATCTGCATGGAGGAATGGGCCAAAATACCAGCAACAGTGTGTGAAAACCTTGTGAAGACTCACAGAAAACGTTTGACCTCTGTCATTGCCAACAAAGGGTATATAACAAAGTATTGAGATGAAATCTTGTTATTGACCAAATACTTATTTTCCACCATAATTTGCAAATAAATTCTTTAAAAATCCTACAATGTGATTTTCTGGATTTTTTTTCATAGTTGAGGTATACCTATGATGAAAATTACAGGCCTCTCTCATCTTTTTAAGTGGGAGAACTTGCACAATTGGTGGCTGACTACCCACTGTATATATATAAAATTGTATAAAAACTTTTTAAAAACTTAAATTTAACTTGTTAAAATCTGCAGAAAACTGCACACACAAAAACTGCATGCAGGTATATATGCAGGACAACTCCTGCTTGTAATGCACACAGTATTGACACATTATCAATCTGTTCACAGAACCAAAGCATTGAGATGAGACGTGAAACTGTCATCTGCAGCCTTATCCTGTACCTCGGCGAGAAAGAAGAGCTATTTGAAGATTGCCCGGTAAAGCATGATTTTCTTTTTGTGTCATAAAAATCATTTTTAAGTGCAAGTGATAAAGACACAAACGTGAAGATTTTCCACTCAGCAATGGTCCAAATTATGTGCAGTCACAACTTAAACGTAGTCTGGATATTACAAAGTCATAGGGTTTCCTGGCACTGTAAAGGTGCAGAGGCACACAATGTATGGTTTCGAACAACATTCACTTTATGGGTACAATCTGTGAATTGCAGCTGTCTTGCGCAATGTTCTACTCATGTTTTACTAATGTTGACTCACTGTAAAACACATTATACTGAATTTAACATAATGTGAGTTATGTTTAGTAATTTTTAGCAAGCATGTTCGTTCTGCACTGATAATGAATCTCTTTTGTATTTGTTTCTCAATAGAATTGTGTTCTTTCTTTCTTATAAACTGTATGCAGGAGGACACTCGCAGTAATACCCGCTGAACATATCCTTAAGATACTGGTCTTCCATGGTGCTGATCGAGAGGATCCAGTCGATGTGTCCATCCTTTTGGAAGGCAGGGAGATGTTTTCAGGATGTGGCAGTACTCAGGGGCGCGGGAAGGGGGGGTGCTGAGGGTGCTGCAGCACCCCCTGTTTTTTTCTGTGGGCAACTGTAAACTGTTGTGAATAAAAACAAACTATATACTAAATTTGTTATAATAAAGATTCATTTAAACATTTCTATGGTTGCTCCGATGTTTATAACATTTAGTTTACATTGGCTATTTTGCTATCTATTTCTATGTGATCTTCGACATATTTACCATTTGCCCATTAATTTAACAGTTGTAAGAATTAAAGTTATCAAAGTTATTAAACTGATGCAGGGCTATTTGATGTGCGCACATCCTGCCAAATCACGCACGCAGCACTGCCAATGCTTGCTTTTATGTTTGAGAATGTTATGTTTGTGTTGTGGGATCTGTAGGTTGTGGCTTAAAAGCGGAACATGGAAATATCATGGATGTACTGGAAGAAAAAAAATTTTTTTTGTTCTCAGCGATATGAGTCTTTCCCTTCTCCCAAAACAGCTTATAGCTACCTATTAAAATTGTTCAGTATGTAATGGAAAAGTGATTAGACTATGTTTCGTTTTTTTTCTTCATAAAGTTAATGTAAAAAAAACCTTGGGACCATTTTTGTTCGTTAAATGTTTTTTTTTTTTTTTAGCAACGACCAAGCGGCCAGCATCAGAGTTGATCGCCTGTTTGATTAATTTAGCCTTATCAAATCATCACGACTTGACTAAAATAAAATCGATAGGCCTATAAACAGTTCAAGCATATCACAGTGTTAGTTTAAATGTTTAACCTATATAAATGTGCAATATCCAACAGTTTGTGTGGAGAGTGGAAGCTGAAGCGAGCTTTACAGGACATGGAGGCTTTTTTTCTTACAGTAAAAACAACTTAAAATACGCCGTGTGATTTTTTTTCTCATAAAGGTAAGAGTAATATATCATTTGGAACTGTAAAGGGTCTACTTTTATTTGTGTGCATTCACAATATCAACATTGTGCTTTTATAAAATAAGAAAACAGAGAATGCACTTTCTGCCGGTCTTGAACAAGAGCGCTTCAATGATGAACCGAAACTCGGCAACTCGAAACTGGCTCAGAGATATGATAAATATATCTATAGAAAGCTTCAAAATATTACTTTAAAACAAAATAATTCAAAGCAAAGCAAAAACTCTTCATTAGCCTATGTAATCCGTTAAGATGCATATATTTCTCTCTGCGAGTCCAATGAGGAGATGGTGAGTTATTTTTCCCCGTCACCTCACCATCTAAAATATACAAATAAGGGAAAGCCTAAAACAGGCCTGATAATTAGCGTTTTATTTTATAATTGTATTCAATAATAATAAAAAAGTATGTAAATCTTTGTCCTTGAAATTTAAAGGATTTGCTGCATTGCAATTTTGTCTGACTGATAGGACTATGTGAATTATTTATTGGCCTATCTTTTTAATCCATGCAGCAAATGCTTTAAAAACAGCTTTAAAATTACTTTATTGCATTCCAGATGCTTTTAAAAGAACTTTTCACTATACATTTTAAGGGTTTTTAAGCTTGAATGTAGCTTGAATGTAAAACATTGTTATGAATTCATTGTAGCCTATTCCCATTTGTAAAATAGCTAATTGTTGTCTAACACGATCTCATGAAAGTGCGTAGGCTATAGCACGATTTTCTGTTTCTATTTGGCGTAATATTTATACGCAAAAATTGACTACCCCCACACACACACACACAGCACCCCCTACATAAAACACCTTCCCGCGCCCCTGGCAGTACTGCAAAAGCTTGCACACTGCTGATGGGGCTTATTTATGCCCTCAGCCTGGCATACCCCCCAACACTGCGCTACACCTTTGAGGTGTTCCAGAAACTTTTCCTGGACCTGGATGGTGTTAAGATGACCCCAAAATTGCAATCTTTAAAGTTGAAGTTGCTCTCCTAAATGCTATTGACATGGCACGTGCTGTACAATCGAGGCTGTTGGTAACTTACATCCAACTTACATCTCCATCTCAACGATTGTAACAAAAACTTGAAAAGATAGATTCGGCTCTATTGGACCCAACGCTCATGTGCAGGAGAGCTTGTCTTTATGGATATTTCACTGTCAAACACACAGACTTGGACCTGCCTTAAGTTTTGATTCCCCAAAAGACTGTTTAATGTGGTTAAATTTGGTCACGACTACTTGTTAGATATATTGTTGCATTTGTTGTTGACTATGTATTTTGCTGGTTGTAAGATATAAAAAAAGGGCACTGTGGAATAAAGATTGTGTCAGTGTGAATATAAATATCCATTTCAGAACACTTGACCACATTGATATGCAAGTCACTAGATAAAAAAAGTAGTTGACTTTAGTGATGTTGTCTTGCTCACACTCTTGTTGAGAAATGCCAAGAATTAACACCTGATCTTTCTGTTAATGCTTATTAGAGGCAAAGGCCAAAGGAAGAACTATCCAGAACTGTTGACTACTTTTAACTTTTGAAATGTTTTAATGTGTTACGGTTTTAAGAGCACTTAGTGTCGGTTTGAATGCTGTTATTGCATTGTTTCAGTGAATTGTAAGATTCTAATTGGGTATTTGAAAAATATCATTCCAGATCTGTGTTGGATGGAGTAGAATGGATTTTCCTTTTCTTTAGGGGAAATTATGTTGGTTTTTGTTTTGATTTTACAGAACAGCAGATGCTTGAATGAGCATTAAGGAAAAGTGACCATTCTGTTTCAGCTGGACTATGCATGTGCTCGTCATTAATGTTAGTTATGCCACTGTTGGCTGCTGAGGTATAGTCGAACCCTACAAGGTTAATTCTACAGTTATTGCAAATTATCAGAGAGGTTACTGAATGTACCTTAACTACTAATCAGTTGATGTGAAGATTACTGATTTAATGGTTCATTGTGAATGTTGACATAATAAACTGTTCAACTTTATTGTATTTAATTGTGATTTGTGATAAAAGTATTTGATGCAGAGAAAATTATTACATTTATTTGGTAACATTTACATAATAATAGTGAGTAATATAAATTCATTAAACTAAGTAATTCAAAATGTAAAATGGACAGACATTATAAAATATACTTAATTACTTCATAACATTAAATATTACAGATTTATACAATTTACTTGATATTTTCACAACAGTGATGTCTCTTAAAATTCAATTTACTTAATTACTTTTAATAAATACAACCTGCTAAGTTAAATATAATTAAGTAACATTTACTTAATGTCTTCACAAATGTTACATTTAGAGTTAAGTACATTTTACTTGATACTGGCAAGTAAGTTGTACTTGATATCACAGCAGTAAAATTTACTAAGAAAAATTGAGTGCAAATTGTTACAATGATTTTATCAAGTAAATCCTACAAGTTGTTTTTATCAGTGACATTGAGACAAGAAGCAAATGTGAATGCTAAGTATTATAAAGATACAGTTTTGTATTGTGATTAAAATTAGGCATTGTATTGAATGGAGAATATTGTAAATTTAACGAAAATAAATAAAGTTATGTGACGTCAATTTATTTTCTTGGATTGAAATACGTAGAGGGCTAAATATATGTTTAAATGCTTACTTAAAAACAGTAGCAAACAAATACTACAAAATATATTGGCAGAAAATATATTTATTTAAATATATTTTGAAATATGTTTTAGTAAACATATTTGACCCTTTTGATATCTCATATACAATATATATATACATACACACACATGCGCTCTGTGCTCTGAAGTACCGAACTGAACCAAATGATTCCCGCTCTGAAGTCCCGAACTGAATCAAATGATTTGCGCTCTGAAGTCCCGAACTTAACCAAATGATTTGCGCTCTGCGCTCTGAAGTCCCGAACTGAACCAAATGATTTGCGCTCTGAAGTCCCAAACTTAATCAAATGATTTGCGCTCTGCGCTCTGAAGTCCCAAACTGAATCAAATGATTCGTGCTCTGAAGTCCCGAACTGAATCAAATGATTCGCGCTCTGTGCTCTGAAGTCCCGAACTTAATCAAATGATTCGCGCTCTGAAGTCCCGAACTGAACAGCTGTACACGAAAGCAGCACGGTCCGCACTCATAAACGCTGTTTTAGAGCAAACGCCCAATCTGGTCTCCATTGGCTGAATGAATGGAAGAACACATCAGGAGATCTCTCGTGTCCTTCCATTCCACAAAGAGAAGTCGGTCATCCCTGATCCACCTCATGCTTCCACGGGGTGCAGTTTTTGGCAGCTTGTTGAGGGTGGTTCGAGAGAAGCCCACCCTGTTGCATCTAATGGTTCCACAGGCCCAAAAGTTTTTTGGTGAGGAGATCCCTAAACAGCTTTGGTCTGGTGTAGAAATGATCTACGTATAGCTTATAGCCTGAACCCAAGACTGAACCCAAGACTACCAGAGCCATCACTGAGTCGTAGCTCAGCCCTTTGTTCTGTTGACTTTGAGCTACGGGGGATTTGCCTTCATAAAAAAAAAATCCCAGGTATAGGCATGGCGTGAGTCTGCAAGCACAAAGAGCTTGTACCCCCATTTTGTTGGCTTATCTTTATGGTACTGCTTTAGACCAGTCCTTGCCTTAGATGCCACCATTCTCTCGTCGATGCTGATGTTCTTGTGTGGATGAAAGTAGCTCTTGCATCTATCACGAAGCTGGTCATATAATGGCTTTAGTTTGCAGAGGCGATCATAGGCAGGTGTCCCTTTTTTCTTTAAGTTTTCAGCATCCACTTTTGGATCACTCAGGTGAAGTGCTGAAGAGATGGCATTGAATTTTCTGCATGACATGACTGATGCTGGGAAGCTGATACTATAAAGCCTGGAGCCATTCCAATAGTCTGTCACTGCCGGTAGCTTGACCAGACCCATGTAGATGACAACTGGGATGAAGGAGAACAAGTCCTACTGACATATGTCTTGCCTTGGTCTCCTAGTGGTATCCAGGTGCTCAATGTAGGCATTTGAATTTTGTATTATGGATCTGGCAAACAGACGATGAAAAGAACAGTTGAAATAGCTCCAGAGGACTGTAGGATTCTGTTGAAATAATTTGAGGCCCAGGATTTCGAGCAGGTCTAAACAATGATTCACGTGGTGAAATATCTGGCTCATCTGGTGTATGCCACCTATCTTCAGTGCCAGATTAAAACCGATTGAATCGGTCTTCCTCGCCCTCTGTCTGTCCCTCTCTTGGTGCTTCTTCCTCTTCCGCTTCCTCTCTCACTTCTTCCTCTTCCTTTCTCACTTCCTCTTCCTCTCTCACTTATTCCACTTATTCCTCTTCCTCGCTCACTTCTTCTTCCTCTCTCACTTCTTCCACTTCCTCTCTCACTTCTTCCTCTTCCTCGCTCACTTCTACTTCCGCTTCCTCTCTCACTTCCTCTTCCGTTTCCTCTCTCACTTCTTCCTCTTCCTCTCTCACTTCTTCCTCTTCCTCTCTCACTGCTTCTCTCTCTTTATCTTCTTCTCTCTCTTTCTCTTCTTCTCTCACTGCTTCTCACTCTTTCTCATCTTCTCTCACTGCTTCTCACTCTTTCTCCTCCTCTCTCACTGATTCTCTCTCGTCCTTTCCCTGTTTCACTGTTCTCCGTCTGGTTCTGTCTCTCCCTCTGTCTCCGAAATTACTTGGAGCAGCTGAAGTATGTGATTCCGATGATGATGGTTGGCACGTTTGTTCGGTAGTCCAGTCATCATCAGAAGCATCGTCTTGGCACCTATTATAATATGCATATATAACCATAATACATATTGGCATATAAAAAGCAAAAACTATAGCAGTGCATTTCAAGAGAATAAATATAATACATCATGTCACATCACATTTATATGCAGTTCCATAACATACATTAGTAATGACTGTAAATGAAATATACTTATATATATAAACTTAGCCAATATAATAAAACTAAATACATAAATAAGTAAATAAACTAAATATAATACATAATTACACATCTTGTCACATTTACATACTGCATATTAGTAAAGATAGTATAAATGAACTTATCGATCTAGTGAGGTATCTGAAAATTCTGCTTCTGGAAAAAGCATTTCTGTTTCGTCATCACTCCCGTTCTTCATCACTTGACTTGCAAAGCTCATCTACAACTTCTAAAAGTGTCTAAAATTTATTTTTCTGCCTCTTCAGATCCATGTGATGACCATTAGAGGCTGACATTTTTTCGGGAATCCCATGGGTCACGGGAATCCCGCGGGATGGGAAACAAAATCGCTACGAATCACGTGATTGGGACGGGAGAGGAAAAAATTGAATCGGGAGTGGGTGGGACCGGGAATAGTAATAATACCCAACTTTACACACAAATATACCTTTTATATAAATAAACTATAAACTGTATATTTTAATTCTGAACTCAATTCTAGTTGTCCTGTCTCCTTATGCTCTCCTCCTGTTTGCTTTGGTGTGGCTGGTTAAGTGAATGACGCAGTCCGTGATGGACAGATTGTTAACGGCTGGTCTATGTGGTAATACACCCGGGCAGGACATCCAAACGCTTACCTATCATTCATCAACCTCAAATATGGCTTTTCATCTGAAAGATGTATGTAGTAGCAACTTTACATGGCCGCTCAATATGATGTTAACCTAGAGAAATGTGCGCTATTGAAGTGTGTGTGTGTGATGCAAGACCGTTGTCTGTTCGGTGCACTGCATTGAGCAGCAGCGTTCAGTTTTAATTTTAGTGTCCTCTAACTCAGGGGTTCCCAAACTTTTCAGCCCACGACCCCCAAAATAACGGTGCCAGTGACTCGCGACCCCCACTATCCTTGGAGGTGGTTAAAATATACAAACGTTGCGCACAACAGCGCACATGCACCAATAGGCCTATCAAAACATGCGCATAGCCTAATGACAACACAAAAAAACACAACGGTCTAAAAACCAAATAATTTTTTTTTATAGTAATTTACTCATTCGTTTAATTTCAACATTAACCTCACCTAATGAGATGGGTGGGTATTAACCAACGTTTCATTTCAACAAAAATAATATCATAAGCCTAAAGCGAAAAAATTACCTACGTGCACATGTCAGAATGTTTAACATGGTGCTGTAAATTGATCTGCTGCAACTGACGCTATTGCAGTGTCGTTAATCTGTCGTAATAACCTCAGGGGTCGCGATCAAACTTAAAGAAAAACGAAAGGCTGATGGCTTTTTTATTTTCATGTTTTTTTTAATGTAACCATTAACTACTACTTTTTATTTTCCGTTAGTTATGGATAAAATATGTTATTTCTAATACTTAAAAAAATCTATTTGATTCCTGAAAATCATCGCGCGACCCCCCCTAACTGTCTCACGACCCCCCAGGGGGTCGCGACCCCCACTTTGGGAACCACTGCTCTAACTGAACGAAATTATTTTATCACTATGAAAAAAAACAATCTAAACGATCGTCTATGGTGGCAAGCCTAATGCTTGGTACTTTTTTTTTCACAATAACTTGCATTTGGGAATGTGGACAAAACTTGTGCTGTTGAAATTATTTGTAGTAACTTAAAAACATACACCAGCAACACATGAGAATGCATCAATATATTGATTAATATGCAAATAAATGTTTAAAGTTTCAAAATAAAACTTTAAACTATTGGCTGTAGCATTTATATCATAAATAAGTGGCCAAACAATACAGATTAAATGCAATTAAACATTAGATAAACAATGGTTTGCTCATGATGTAAAATTTAACAACAATCGCTGGCATTTCTTATAATACATAAAATACGTAAGCTTATTGTTTATACATTTCTTAATGGATTTTAATAGTGTTGATCAGTAAAACAGTATGACTACTTACTTTTGATACTTTATTTCAACCAATTATTATTGCCTCATTATTACATGTATTTAATTCTTACTAAAAGCTATTGTTCACTTATCTTAATTAACAAAAATATATAAATAATTAAAATCTTTAGCAGATGATTAACAAAATATTAATTACTGACAGCCCTAGTTAAAACATTTGGAAATTAACCTGCATTGTCTTGAAATTTGTGATTAGAATAGTATTTTTCTGTCATATATTTTGTCATTGTGATTTCTTGAAAATAATAGGCTATTAAAATGACTTCATCTCCTGAAAACAATATTACATATAGTCTGATATTGTAAGCTAATGTATTCACACATTATATAGTCAACTGCTTTAATTAAAATTATTAACACCACCAAAAGTAAAAGCCCAGTATTATCAATATTATGTTTATATATTATAATTATTAATTGTGAAGTTGTAAAAGTAAATAGTTGTGAACATAACATCAAATTGCGACTTTGATGGTGTATAATTTGTCATTAATCTCCAAGAGAAAGAAAAATTGATTCATTTTTTTTTATTATTATTATGTTTGTAAAAAGTAGAGATGATATTAATGACATACAATTTTGTATGCCATACACAATTCGTATCAAGGATATATTCAATGTCATCACAACACAGGAAAGTAAAAGAAAAAAAGTTAAATGATTGATAAAGAAAATAAGAAAACTTTGGGGAAAAAAACACATGAGGGTAAGATATGAATTTACTGTGGTGGCAACATACTCCTCCTCCGCAGTCCCGGCCCCATGGGCGGGCAATGGGGGGCCTGGCCCGCCCTGTATGATTTGTCACATGACAAGTTAAACTAGCATTTCCAGACTCATGCTTCTTAGACAGATGTGTTCGATACAAATCAACATGGACAGAAAGGTAGAATGTGAGGTGTGGACTGATATCATGTTGCAACGGGAAGAGATGACACCAATTAGTAAAGGTTAATAAATAATCTAATGGACTTAATATAAACTTTATGATTTAAACACTCAGACGACTTATAATGGGCACAATCTGCATGAGAGTTGAGGCAAGGACAGCAAGAGTAAAAGTCCTAGAACTTTGTACAATATCATATGAATTTGCTGAAGTTCTATGAATTATTTCTACTTCTGCGTAACACATTGCTGGAGGGTCTTCCTGATGGGCCGTGGGATATGTAAACCAAAGTTTAAGAAACATCATATGCTGTGCAAAATGTAACTGCCGTAAAGTTCAGTCAAATTGATTTGATTCAGTTCGGGACTTCAGAGCACAGAGCGCGATTCATTTGATTCAGTTCGGGACTTCAAAGCGCAGAGCGCGATTCATTTGATTCAGTTCGGGACTTCAGAGCACAGAGCGCGATTGATTTGATTCAGTTCGGGACTTCAGAGCGCAGAGCGCGAATCATTTGATTCAGCTCGGGACACACTCTCTCTCTCTCTCTCTCTCTCACACTCTCTCTCTCTCTCTCTCTCTCTCTCACACACACACACACACACACACACACACACTCTCTCTCTCTCACACACACACACACACTAGAGGCTGACATTTTTTCGGGAATCCCGCGGGATGGGAAACAAAATCGCTACGAATCACGTGATTGGGACGGGAGAGGAAAAAATTTAATCGGGAGTGGGCGGGACCGGGAATTGTAATGATACCCAACTTTACACACAAATATACCTCAAGGTTCAAGGTTTCTTTATTTGTCACATAATAAATTATACAGGGTATAACTAGAAGTGAAATGTAATCAAATCAGGTCCGCTCAGTGGACAGTGCAGAAGAATAAAAAACAAGAATTATATATAAGTAACACAAAACAAGAGCATATATATGGTAAAAAAAAGAAATAAGAGTAAAATGTGCAATACAAAAAGTGCACAACAATAAGATGTGCAAAACAATAGGATGTGCAAAAAAAACAGTGTACTGGGATTTAATAAATAGTGATATGAATAGAAGGGATGTGCAGACGGGTTATTCAGGGTATGTACACAAAAAAAAAACGGGTGATGAGAGTATGGATGTATTTCCAGTAACAATCTTGTAGGTGATTATGAGACTGGGTTTGTGTTTAGGAGCCTGATGGCCTGAGGGAAGAAGCTCCTCCTCAGTCTTTCAGTTTTTGCCATCATGATCCTGAAGCGCTTGCCAGATGGCAGTAAACGGAAAAGATGGTTACCGGGGTGAGTTGAGTCTTTGATGATTTTTACAGCTCTGCTTTTGCAGGTAGGTGACCTGCAGAGAGGGAAGAGCAGACCCTGAGATGCGTTCAGCTAAACGCACGACTCTCTGCAGAGCTTTGCAGTCCTGGTTTGTGGCGTTACCATACCACACTGAGATGCACTGAGTCAATACACTTTCTATAGCCCCTGAATAGAAAGTTTTCAGGATAGCTGGTGAGACCCTGAATTTCCTCAGCTGTCGCAGATGGTACAGTCTTTGCCTGGCTTTCTTAACCTGAGTCTGAATGTGTGTAGTCCATGTCAGGTCCTCGGAAATGTTTACACCGAGGTACTTGAAGCTACTCACCCTCTCCACAGGGGTCCCACTGATCATAAGAGGGGTGTAGGGCCGCTGCTGTCTCTTCCTGAAGTCGACAATCAGCTCTTTAGTTTTGCTCACGTTCAGAGAGAGACAGACCTTTTATATAAATAAACTATACACTGTATATTTAAATTCTGAACTCAATTCTAGTTGCCCTGTCTCTTTATGCTCTCCTCCTGTTTGCTTGGTGTGGCTGGTTAAGTGAATGACGCAGTCCATGATGGACAGATTGTTAACGGCTGGTCTATGTGGTAATACACTTGGGCAGGACATCCAAACGCTCACCTATCATTCATCAACCTCAAATATGGCTTTTCATCTGAAAGATGTATGTAGTAGCAACTTTACATGGCCGCTCAATATGATGTTAACCTAGAGAAATGTGCGCTATTGAAGTGTTTGTGTGGAGAGTGGAAGCGCGTTTGCTGCAGGACAGGCTCCGGTGCGCTCACTTGCTCTTAAAATCTCCGTGATTTTTGGTCATACAGATAAAAGTAGCCTAATACATCTTTCGAATCTGTAAAGACTCTACGTTTATTTGTGTGCACTCAGAATAACAACGAAACGTTGCGCTTTTAAGCAAACAGGATGCACTTTAGGTCTCATGTTAACTTGAGCGAGAAACTTCGAAACTCCGTCTTTGAAAAATATATCTATGTGTAACACCCCCTCCCAGGTCCACACCCCCACAACTTGTTCTTGCTCCGAGCGGGTCTCGAACCCGGGATTCCGGCGCAGGAGGCAGGCGCTCTAATAAGGAATGCCAAAGGTTACAGCCGGTAGAGTGCCTCTTTTTTAGGTCAGGCTAGTGAGGTTTACACACAGCCCTTACTGGCATACATCCGTTACATATAGACAGTGAAATATATATATATATATTTTTTTAAAACATAGAAGACGTGTGTGTTAGCATGGATGATTTACATGAAATTTAATCTGTGCAACACTGTGCATAAGATGGCTTTCAGTTCAAAATAATAACAAAAAACTACATTTTGGGTTTTTATTCAACTAATAAGGTGGGCACGCTGTGGTCTGTACTATATTTTTTACTGTAACTGACAGATCTCGGCAAAAAAAAAAAAAAAAAACACGGGAGTGGGAGGGAATGGGAGTCATTCTTCCGGGAGTGGAACGGACAGGATTTTCCCCCAGTTTTTTCGTGGGATTGGGATGGGAAGAGATTAATTTTTGTGGGAGCGGGACGGGAGAGGTTTGAGAATTCACTCCCGTGTCACCCTCTAACACACACACACACACACACACACACAGAGACACACTCTCTCTCACACACACACACACTCACACACACACACCCACACCCACACACACACACACACACACACACACACACACACACACACACACTCTCTATCTCTCTCTCTCACACACACACACTCTCTCTCTCTCTCTCTGACACACACTCACACACACACACACACACACACACACACACACACACACACTCTCTCTCTCTCTCTCTCAATTCAATACAACGTGTGCTTTATTGGCATGACAATTGTTACAATGTATTGCCAGAGCATAGTGTTTACAGTAAATATAGAACATATACATATGCAACAAAAACACGTGTGCATACATGAAAAAATAAATAAATAAATGCAAACCAACATTTTAGGATTGCCTGAACAAATTAAAATTACATTTGGTGTTTGTGTGTGTTTGTGGGCGCATCACTGATTTGTAGACTCCTCCCTCTTTTTGTGACAGGCGTCAATGTATCTTGCTGCTAGTAAGATACAATCTTGTTTTCACCTAATAAATATTGAATTTGTGTTTTCTTGTTTAATATTTTAAAGTCAGGGCAGAGCGCGATTAATTTGATTCAGTTCGGAACTTCATACCACAGAGCGCGATTAATTTGATTCAGTTCGGGACTTCAGAGCGCAAAGCACGTATCATTTGGTTCAGTTCGGGACTTCAGAAAGCAGATTGCGATTAATTTGATTCAGTTCGGGACTTCAGAGCGCAGAGCGCAATTCATTTGGTTCAGTTCGGGACTTCAGAAAGCAGAAATCATTTGGTTTAGTTCGGGACTTCAGAAAGCAGAGCGAATCATATGGTTCAGTTCGGGACTTCAGAGCGCAGCAGAGCATGCGAGCGGAGCGGTCATATTTCCTTCAGAGCGAGAGCGCCCGCTCAATAAGCTCAGCGCCGCTCGCTCAGCCCAAAATGCCCATTTGGTAATTTGCTAATTCCAGAATCTGTGGAATAGGCTAAGCAATAGTTTGTCTCAAGCTAATGTTTCTAAAAGCAAATTCAAAAATCCTGTGAAGATTGACAGACGGTTTAAAAGACCGCATTTCCCCGCAGTTTGGTCTATTTTAAATTTAGAAAGTGTGTTTCTTTTATTTACGCCACGAAATAATTATTTAAGTGTATTTCAGCTTTTGTGTGCTTTCATGGGCCTGATAAGCATTTTGTGAAATTCTATGTCCGCATATCATCTTGTGTGAGTGTTTTGAATATGAAGCGGTGTTTTATGGAAAAGTATACTTTTTCAGTTATTTTTATTTTTTTACGAAAGTTTTCCAAGTGGCTTCAAAAACAAGACACGTTTTTAAATTAAGAATTGTAATTTTATACATTTAAATTAGGGATGTTAACTTCGGTTCTTTTTTCCTAACCGTTAACGACCAGAATATTTGAAATTAGAACTGAATTCAACTAAAAAGAATAAGTGTCTGTGACCAGTTAAAAATACTAACATTTGTTTTTCGGGGATTATTCATTTTTTCTTGCTCAAAAAGCAGCAGACAACAGAACGAGGATTTACATGATCATATTATTATCACCCACCTGCAGCACTTCTGCGAGCAGGGAAAAACATAAAACATTTTATTTTATTTATAAAAAAAATTCTGTGCAGTATATCGTTCAAATGTTATGCAGAGCAGCATACAGGCGCGGGGTGTGAATCACTAAACAAACGTCGCTCGTGTAGGTTTTATTGCTTGATGAAGAGTCTGATGCTTTGCATAAAATAAACTATTATATTTATAAAGATACAGAATACAAATACTTTGGATGTTAAAATATGTCTTCAGAGCTGTTTAGTGTTTGTTTTTGGGCAGACTGTGAAGGAAATCGCAGTTTATTTCGTCCATGAGTGAAATGCAGGGCTACGGTCTTATCCGTGAGCAGTTCCCGCCGAACACGACTCCAGCTCGGGCACGAGAGCCAGAGCCGTTACGGTGGGAACATAATTACAGAGTGGTCGATTTACTCGTGAATTACGTCTGTTTAATGTTTAATCTTTACTTCTAATGTTTGTAAAACGAAATTAAATAGGCAATGTTTAAAGCTTACATAAACCCAAGAAAATGAGAAATAAAGGAAGTTATCACGTAAACCAGTGATTCTGGAGTATTTTACAAAAGTTTAGAGGATTTAAGTTAATCTGTAAGCATTATTTCATGCATAAAGTAAAAAAAAAAAAAAGCTAATATTATAATAGAAACGAATAAACCCATTAGCTGAGATAAATCAACCATTTATGACGGGTTAAATAAACAATCCAATTTACTGGGTAAAATGAACCCCAAATGTGTTCTGTCCTATATTTACCCAGCCCAAATTGGGTTGTTTTTAACCCAGTGTTTTTTAGGGTATGCAGATTTTGTTCATTATTGTGCTGCGCGAAATTAAAGCAGACTTTAATTTATTTGTTTTGTATTATTTTACAAAAAAGCTAAGATTTGTTTTTTTTGTGAATGTACACAAATAAAAGCAGACCTTTTACAATTCCGATTATCTTCATGACTAAGAGGAGTAACTACTTCCACTGTTAGAAGGGAAAAATATCAAGTGCTTGCTCCAGGGGCGGATGCGCTCACATTTAAGCATTCGACCTTGACACTACAGCCTGTTCATTATCATTATAAAAACAACCAGTAAAACATATGGAAAAAACACACTGCTCTGTTTAAATATGTAGCCAAATCTGTGCCATTAAGCGTTATCACCCTACCACCGTGAAGTTATGCAAAACATTTTGTTTTACTTGGATATTGTAAGGGAGGGAAATAGGTGTAATAAAAGGTACAAAATATTTTGGCATTCAAATATCGCGAATACGGGAACATTTGATTTTGTGTTGAAGGAGAGACCCAACATTGGTTTCAGTTTAATTTTAGCCTAAAATAATTAGTTTTGGTTTGTTGTTTCTTATTTTTAATTCTTGTTATTTTCTAGCCTACTGTTAATTGAAAGGATGTGTTGTGGAATGAGGGGAACTAAAATAGCCTAGCTATGTTTAAAGTGTTTATTATAATGTTTGTAATTCGCGTAGTAGGCCTATTTCTGAATAAAATAATACAATGCCACTTGTTTCTCTCTCTCTCTCTCTCTCTCTCTCTCTCTCTCTCTCTCTCTCTCTCTCTCTCTCTCTCTCTCTCTAATAAACATGTTTTTTTTATAAGTGTATAGTTTATTTTAACCATGCAGCTAACCTTTCAAAATATTTTGATACATTACTAAAAATAAATAAATAAATAAATAAATAAGTGACTTTAAACTGTTTAACTGATTGTTTTAATCGGTCAAAATTCTTATCGGTCGGTTAATGGTTAATGAACATCCCTATTTTAAATTAACAATTTCACCCTGACACATAACCATTTCTTATCTGACTACTGCTTTAATTGAGACTCAATTAATTCAATAATTTCACTATAAACAGGAAAAAATAAATAGGCCTAACGTTACTGGAGACATTTAATGTGAGAGCGTGATCTGAGCAGGATTTGGTTTACCGGCGAGCATGAGCAGAACATCAGCGGAGCGTTTGCTTTGGCCGTGAGCGAGTGAGTGGAGCGCTCACACACAAAGCGGAATATTGAGCTGAGCGTCACACCGCTCCACTTCGCTCACATGATCTGGAGCGCAGTTCGGAACTTCAGAGCGCAGAGCGCAAATCGTTTGATTCAGTTCGGGACTTCAGAGCGCAGACCGCAAATCATTTGATTCAGTTCGGGACTTCAGAGCGCGATTCATTTGATTCAGTTCGGGACTTCAGAGCGCAGAGCGCGATTCATTTGATTTAGTTCGGGACTTCTGAACACGATTCATTTGGTTCAGTTCGGGACTTAAGAGCGCAGAGCGCGAATCATTTGTTTCAGTTCGGGACTTCAGAGCGCAGAGCGCGAATCATTTGATTCAGTTCGTGACTTCAGAGCGCAGAGTGCGAATCATTTGGTTAAATTCGGGATTTTCTCTCTCTCTCGCTCTCTCTCACACACAGACACACTCACACACACACACACTCTCTCTCTCACACGCACGCACACACACACACACACATACTCTCTCTCTCTCTCTCTCTCTGTGAGTGAATGGTGAGACTGAGCGTGGTGAGCGCCTGGTAGCGCGAGTGATTTTTCTATCTTTTTCTCTTTTTGGTTACTTATTTATTTATTTTGATTGAGGTTTTTGGTTAATATTTAGTGTAGTAGGCTATTGGGAGTTGTTTGCCGAGCACGGCTGCAGCATGGCTGCGGGCGATCAGCTCGGGTTGTGTAAGCTCACACGCCAGCACGCTATTAAGCTGTCTCCGCCAGCAGGTTGTTCGGTAGAAGATTGTAGTTTAGCGGTCGGTAAAGAGGTCGGTTATGGTAGTATCAAATCTGCCTCGCGAATGAACAGTGCTGTTGTGATTTTTTTGGATGACATAGACAAAGCGAATCAGTTAATTGAGAATGGAGTTGTAATTCAAGGTACTTTTATACCTGTTCTCTCTCTAGTGAATCCTGCTAAAAATTATAATCTCTAACGTTCCTCCTTTTTTCAAAAATGAAGTTTTGGCTAAAGAGTTACAGAGACACGGACAGCTTGTATCTCTGATTAAACTGATTCCCATGAGCTACAAATCTCCTCATTTAAAACATGTTATGTCTTTTAGGAGGCAGATGCTCATGGTGCTTAAAAATAATGATGAGGAGCTGAACTTGGTGTTTAAATATAAGATTGATGGGTATGATTACAGCGTACACGTAACATCGGAGTTGATGAAGTGTTTCGGGTGCGGAACTGTAGGCCATCTGATTCGTGCGTGCCTGGAGAGGGTAACGTTGTCTGAGACTACCGCTAATGTGATGGAACTGCCGAGCACGAGCGGAGCCGCCGCTTCAGGCACAACAAAGGGAAATAGACAAATTGAAAGGGAGGAAAGAGAAGCCGGTAATTTTGACGAGGAGTCAACGAGCAAGCAAACAGAGTTGGAAATCCAACGAGACCCAAAGGTAGGCACTGACACTGTTCATACTGTTACTAGAATAGCTGAGTCAGCGCTGCTTGATGAGGATAATGTTGTGTGTGATAAGGATCTGGCCAAACAATCGATTAAAAGAAAAGAGCTAGACAACATGAATGACACAGATCAGGCGAGTAAAGTCTCAAAGCTGACTTCAGCGCACGGTTCGCAGTCTGAAGAGAGATCAATGGACACTCAGGAGAGTGTATGCAAGTCTGGTGCTGACACACAGGTGGATGGAGAGAGTCTATACCCTTTCATTAAACTCTGTTTATTCTTACAGGACACTAAAGGCATGAGGTCCGTTAGAGTTGACAAGTTTTTCCCAGATTTAAAGATGTTTCTTGATTCAGCCAAGCTGTTCATGAAAAACACTGATAGGTCTGATCAGTCCAGTTTTAGCGATCAAGAAATGTATCGTCTCAAGAAGTTGGTGCTCAAAGTTAGATCGCAAATTACCAATGATGGTTAAATTGATTTTGTTGCTCTCTCTCCTATATGTTATTTTCTTTTGTTGTTTGATTAAATGGCAATGCAATGCACTTCTTTATTTAACATGTGTGAAGTAAAGCTAGGATCATTAAACATTAATGGTGCCAGGGAGGAGGCGAAGAGAGCTGCTCTTTTTAATCTATTTAAAGTGAGTGTAATGAGGAAGCAGTGTCGTTAGATCCAAGTGCAGCTTTATTACTGTAAACAAAAGGAGGTCAGACATGCAAAGTTCAGTAACGAGAACAGGTGTAACGAAGGCAAGGCAGAATCATCAACAGGGGCAATGCAATGGTCGGGGCAGGCGGCAGACAGAGAGGATATCAAAAGGCAGGCGGGGTCAAAAGGGCAGGCAGCAAACGGTCAGAGTCGTGAGAACAGTCCAGGTAACAAACAGGGAAAATATACTTGGGGTAAACGCTCGGAAATGTCAGATGGGGCTAAACAAGACTTTGCGGTGAGTGTATGGAAGTGTGCTGCTTATATGTGTGTGTGTGAATGAGGTGCAGGTGTGGTGAGACAATCAGGGCTAATGAGTGATTGGTGACAGCTATGTGATTGGAGCAATGGTGGATGGGAACGTGTGTGTCAAGGAAACGCCGCCGACGCCGAAAAAGAGGAAAAAGAGCTGGCGTTCTCGTCAGACTGAGACGCCGTGCTTTCCGACATCCTCTTCCAAACCATTTTACTGGCCAACGTTCAGTCACTGGATAACAAACTCTGTGAACTGCGGGCGCGCATCTCATATCAACGAGAAACAAGGGACTGCTGCGTTATTTGCCTCACAGAAACCTGGATGTCTGCTATGGTTCCAGACTCAGCCATCGAGCTCACGGGCTTCTCCGTGCACTGCTCGGATAGAGCAAAGGAGCTCACAGGGAAAAGCAGAGGCGGAGGTGTTTGTTTCTATATTAACAACTTGTGGTGCGATGAAAGGAACATACACTCTATTAAATCCTTCTGCTCCCCTGATCTGGAATTTCATATGCTTCTGTGTCGACCATTCTGGCTACCGAGGGAATTTACAGCGATCATAATCACGGCTGTTTACATTCCTCCTCAAGCCAACACAGACCAGACAATCAGGGAACTGTACGGGAATATAAGTGAGCAGGAAACCGCGCACCCAGATGCAGCTTTTATTATCACGGGGGACTTTAATGAAGCCAACTTCAGAACAATAGCGCCAAAATACTTTCAACACATCACCATCAACACGCGTGGAAATCGTACACTCGACCATTGTTACACTTCTTTCCGGGACGCATACAAATCCCTCCCCCGCCCACCTTTCGGCAAATCGGATCACTCTTCCGTTCTGCTCCAGCCTGATTATAGGCAGAAACTGAAACGTGAAGCACCCGCCCTCAGGACAGTACAATGGTGGTCGAACCAATCGGACGCTACACTACAGGACTGTTTTGATCACGTGGACTGGGACATGTTCCGGGCAGCGTCTGATGACGACATAGAGGCGTATTCAGATTCCGTAACATGTTTCATCAGGAAGTGTATAGATGATGTAGTTCCGACCAAAACAATTCGTATCTACCCCAACCAAAAACCGTGGATTAACAGCGATGTTCGATCAGCCTTGTCAGCGCGGATATCTGCCTTTAAATCCAGCAACACTGACGATCGGAAACAAGCCAGTTACCATCTCAGGAGACCCATCAAAGCAGCCAAACGACAATATAAAAACAAAGTTGAAGAACATTTCAACAACAATAATCCAAGAAGCATGTGGCAGGGCATTAACAACATCACAGGCTTTAAAGGGAAAAAAACAGCTACTGTGAACATTGCCGCCTCTCTACCGGATGAGCTCAACACCTTTTATGCTCGTTTCGAGGATGATAACACCGTCCACACAGAGAGTGCTCACACGGCTGCTGCAGAAGAGGTGAGTCCACTCACGCTTTCTGTCGTGGATGTAACCCGATCCTTCAAACGGGTGAACATCCGTAAAGCTGTGGGCCCAGATGGTATACCAGGCCGTGTGTTCAAAGCATGCGCTTTCCAGCTAGCCGGGGTTTTTACAGATATTTTCAATCTGTCCCTCTCTCTGTCTGTGGTTCCCGCATGCTTCAAAAAATCCACCATTGTGCCCATACTTAAGAAAAATAAAATCACATGCTTGAATGACTGGAGGCCCGTTGCTCTGACACCCATCTTCAGCAAGTGTTTTGAGAAGCTCGTCAGAGAACACATCTGCTCTGTGCTGCCTGCTTCACTGGACCCACTACAATTTGCATACCGCAGTAACCGTTCCACAGACGATGCCATTGCCTTCACCCTGCACACTGCTCTCTCCCACCTGGAAAATAAGAACACCTATGTGAGGATGCTGTTCGTGGATTATAGTTCGGCATTTAACACCATAGTGCCTGCCACACTGGTTGCGAAGCTCCAGACTCTAGGACTGAACAGATCTCTGTGCAGCTGGATCCTGGACTTCCTGACAGGCAGAAGTCAGGTGGTCAGAATGGGCAAAAACACATCATCTCCCCTGACCCTCAACACTGGTGCACCGCAGGGCTGCGTCCTCAGCCCACTCCTGTACTCCCTGTACACACATGACTGTACAGCTGCACACAGCTCCAATGTCATCGTCAAATTTGCTGATGACACAACGGTGATAGGCCTGATCACCGACAACGATGAGACGGCCTACAGAGAGGAGGTGAGTACCCTGATTAAATGGTGTCAGGAGAACCACCTCTCACTCAACATCGACAAGACCAAGGAGCTGGTGGTGGATTACAGGAGACAGAGCAGAGAACACACACCCATCACCATCGACAAGACACCTGTGGAGCGGGTGAGCAGCTTTAAGTTCCTCTGCGTTCACATCACCGAGGATCTCACATGGTCTGCTCACACAGATGCAGTGCTGAAGAAGGCACATCAGCGTCTCTTCTTCCTGAGACGGCTGAGGATGTTTGGAACGAGCCCCAGAATCCTCAGATCCTTCTACACCTGCACTGTGGAGAGCATCCTGACCGGCTGCAACTGTACTGCCACATGCGATGATAGGAATCACATAGAACCTCATGGTCCCAGCAAAAAATGTTTGATCAATTTAATTGAATCAAATGGTTTATGTGATGTGTGGAGGTTGTTTATCCTTCCCAGCGCCAATATACCTGGGTTCATATAAAGGATAATTACTTGTCTCTAGCTAGACTAGATCGATTTTATTGTTTCAAACATCAAACCAATGTTTTGAGAAATTGTTCTTTACAACCTGTCGGTATTTCTGATCATTCCTTTGTGTTATGTAATATTTTTATCAAAGATGTGAAATGTAAAAGTGCTTTTTGGCATTTTAATGTTGCTTTGCTTTATGACAATGTTTTTAGAGATACTTTCAGAGCTCTTTGGGATGGTTTCAAAAATACAAAGTCTGACTATGTTTCTTTGCAGCAGTGGTGGGACATAGGAAAGAGTAAAATCAAACAGCTTTGTTTACAATATACTTAAAATGTTACAAAAGATATGACCAGATCAATGAAAGATTTGGAGAGAGAAATATTGAAGCTGCAGGAACTGGCAGGCTCCACAGGAGAAAGAGAACACTTTAATGTTCTCAAAAGGAAAACAATTACTTTGTCCAACCTGTTAGGTTTCTCTGCTCAAGGTGCGCTGGTTCCTTCACGTTTCCAAAATGTGGTTAAAATGGATGCTCCTTCTCATTTTTTCTTTGCCTTAGAACGAAAAAATGGGCAAAAGACTCACAAACCAGGACTGCAAAGCTCTGCAGAGAGTCGTGCGCTTAGCTGAGCGCATCTCAGGGTCTGCTCTCCCCTCTCTGCAGGACATTTACCTCAAACGCTGCAGAAGCAGAGCTGCTAAAATCATCAAAGACTCAACTCACCCCGGTAACCATCATTTCCGTTTACTGCCATCTGGCAGGCGCTTCAGGAGCTTGATGGCAAAGACAGAGAGACTAAGGAGGAGCTTCTTCCCTCAGGCCATCAGGCTCCTTAACACAAACTCTGTTCCATAAACTTTCACAAGACTCATTATTATCTAAAAAAAAAAATATATATATATATATAACAAAAACATTCATATTCTCATCATCTGTATTGCCGCTATGTGTGCATACCCAGTACAACCCGTTGCACATCCCTCTCATCCCTCCTGTTTATACTAATATTTATTAAGTCCCATATACTGTTTTTGCACATCCTATTTGTTTTGCACATCTTACTGTTTTACTGTTTTGCACTTTTCTTTATTCTATTGCACATTTTACTTTTTATTTCCTTTTTAACTATATATATGCTCTTGTGTGGTGTTACTTTTATATAATTTTTTTATTCCTTGCACTGTCCACTGAGCGGACCTGATTCGACCTACATTTCACTTTTGATTATACCCTGTATAATTTATCATGTGACAAATAAAGAAACCTTGACCCTTGAAAAGAGACTTATGCATTCTTTGCGAGACAACACCGGACGACTACTACATGAATCTGCAGAGATTCGGAAATGTGCTGTTGGTTTCTATGAAACATTGTTTAAGAAAGAGTCTCAAGAGTTACCAGAAGTAGCGCAGTCCTTTTATGAGGGCTTACCACAGGTCTCAGAGGAGATTTCTTAATCTCTGAAGCTGAATTATACACAGCACTGCAAAGCCTAGAGAGTGGCAAGGCTCCAGGCATGGATGGGCTTCCCGTGGACTTTTATAACGTTTTTTGGAAGGAAATTAGCAAAGACTTGTCTCTTGTGCTAATGAATAGCCTTGAAAATGGATTTTTACCAATAAGCTGCAGGAGGGCGATCCTTACTCTTCTACCTAAGAAATGCGACCTGCAAGAGATCAAAAATTGGCGACCAGTGGCTTTACTGTCGACGGATTATAAGTTACTATCAAAAGTACTAGCCATGAGATTGAAAAAAACAATGGAATAAATTATACATGTGGACCAGACCGACTGCATACCTAACAGGTTGATTTCTGACAATATTATTTTAATTTGCGATGTTCTAGACCTCTCCAATTCTTTGGGTTGTGAACTTGGTTGAATTTCATTAGACCAAGAAAAGGCGTTTGACAGAGTTGAACATCAATATTTGTGGAAAACGTTGGAAGTGTTTGGTTTTAGTCCAAGTTTTATAGCCATGATCCAGGTTTTATATAGATATATTGAGAGTTTATTAAAGATTAATGGGGGTTGAAGTGCTCATTTTGAGGTTCAGAGGGGAATTAGGCAGGGCTGTTCTCTCTCTGTAATGCTTTACTCTTTAGCCATTGAACCTTTCCTACATAAATTAAGAAGGCTCCTTCCAGGGGTAACCCTTACTGGCTGCAATTCAGTTTTTAAACTATCTGCCTACGCTGATGATGTGGTTATTTTTGTCAAGAATCAAGATGATATAAACAGTCTTGTCGAATGTATAAACAATTTCAATGTTTTGTCATCTGCAAAAATCAACTGGGGGAAAAGTGAAGCCATATTGTCAGGTGAAACAGAGGATCCAGGTGCAAAGGTAAGTTCTTGTAATGGCTTTTACTGAAGAATAAACACAGGCAGTCTGTCGAGCAATGACACAAAACTGGAACAAACACAAAGTAGATAAACTCTTCAGTAAAGCAAGACTCCTGTCTTGAGGATAGATAGCAGAGCTGGAAGTTCTCGTAGGGCAGAAACACAGTCCTTGTACGAGGTCACATGCAGCAGGATGACTGAGACACGAAAGCACACAAGACGAGCACAACTCCTCTAGACTTGATTAAGCAAGACAAGACAAGGTAAATGTTCATGTAGATAGCATAACACACAGGCATGACTCACGTACACACGAAATAATCCGACAAAGAACAAGGGGAAACAGATGCTAGAAGTAGAGAGAAAGTAATGAGACAAAAGTGAGAACAGGTGTGACAGAGAAGCAGCGCAAGCGCTAATTGCAATGATGAACAGGTGGGGAAGAATAGACAGGCAGGGCCCGGGCGAGAGAGAGAGAGAAAGAGAGAGAACAAACCCAGCTCATGACACATATCTTTTGGTGCTGAGTTAGTTAAAAAGATGGTTTTACCAAATGGGTTATCTTGGGTTCAGGGTGGTTTTAAGTATCTTGGTGTGTTTCTAGGAGACCATTGATTTGTGTGCAGAAATTGAGACAATGTTTTAGAAAAAATGGAAGGACGTCTTAAAAAATGGAAGTGGATCTTACCAATACAATACAATACAAATTAAGCTCAGATGAGCTTTATTTGTCACATACACAATTATACAGAGTATAATGAGGAGTGAAATGTGTTCTCTGCATTTAACCCATCCAAGTGTACACACTTGGAGCAGTGGGCAGCCGACTGTGCAGCGCCCGGGGAGCAGTCGTGGACTTCCTGCCGGAGCCGGGATTCGAACCCACAACCTTGGGTTACCTCAGGTTTCAAGTCCAACTCTCTATCCATTAGGCCAAAGACTGCCATGCCCACATATGTCTTTTAAAGGACATGTGTTAGTGATTAACAACCTAGCGTAATCTATGTTATGGCATCGCTTGATGTGTGTAGATCCTCTGCCACATTTGTTGGCAAAAATTTAAGCTGTTTTAGTAATTTTTTTCTGGGATCATTTACATTGGGTCCCACAATGTCTTTTATTTTTGCCAAAGGAAGAAGGAGGTCATGGACTAATTCATCTGGCTAGTAGAGGTGCTACTTTCAGACTCCAATTTATACAGGGACTGCTTGTTGGACCAGAAAACCTTGTCTGGAGACCCTTGGCCCATGCTATATTGAACCAAGGTGGAAATTTGGGTCTAGATCAGTCATTGTTTTTAATGGATCTGAAGACTCACAAACTATGTAATCTTCCTAAGTTTTATCAAAGGTTGTTTACTGTGTGGGGGATGTTCAATAAATCGAGGACAAGCAGTGATTTCTTATTTTGGTTGTTGAAAAAGCCAGTGCTGTATGGGACACGATTCAATGTAGAAAACTTGATTGGATCTTTTGTGGCACAGCATTTCATTTCACAGCGACTGTTACTTTAAAACACGTCTTTGATCTGACTGGGCCAAATTTGTCTAACGCTGAAAAACTGGCCGCTCATATAGGAGTCCGATCTATCAGGATTGTAAATGACTTGCTTAATAACTGGAAAAGTGAATTCGCACTGACTGAACTCTCCTTGTGTAATGAATATTGTACTGGACATTGTCAACCCAACAGTAATGATACTTTCCCTTCATTAACTCTTGCTCCTGATTTTAAAAACTGCACTGGTCCATTACTGGAGTCAAATGGAACTCTCACAAACAACGTGGTCACAATGACAAGTAAATCAATGTATAAGTCGTTTGTCAAGATTTTAAACAAAGATAAACTGAAGGATTGAGCAGATACTCCCTGGAGAGCTCATTTTGGGCTAATCGATGAAGTAAAGCCTGTGTGGAGAACTTCATACAAACTACCACTAACAAAAAAAGTTGGGGACTTACAATGGAGAGTGTTACATGGAATTGTGGCTGTTAATGCTTTTGTTTCTGTTATTAATTCGAATGTAAATGAAAATTGTCCTTTCTGTGTTCAAAGGGAAACAGTGTATCACTGTTTTTCAGAAAATGAAGTTTATAAACGAAGTTAGGTTCGGGAGGAGCACGTCAGATACTCAGCCTAATTAACACAGGTGGTACACAATCTAGGTAATCAACCCTTGGACATAAATACAGCTGTCTTACCTCCATCCAGTTGACGGTTAAGCAGCATCTGGTCCGTTCGTCTTTTACCATGTCTCATTGTATCAATACTTCCTCGTCAGGAGACGAATCCACCTCTCCGGTAGCATCCCCGCAGCCAACCGGCTCCAAATCCAATCTTTCCTCGCGCAGTCTCGTAATCAAGCCCCAGGCTCCTTCTCGTGGACGGCCCACGACTCGCCTAGCCACTCGTCTTCCAAAACGCCCAGGCTCCATCTCGCCTTCTCCGGCGAGAACACAAGCCAATTCCCCGGCGTCATCATACCGATCCACCAGGCCCGCATTTCCGCCTATCGAGAAGTGGACCGTGTCAAGTTTGAGGCAGGCACTATCCAACTCCGACATCCAAGCTCCATGCCGATCCACTAAAGCAGAACTATACGAATTATATAAAAATCTCAAACCACTCACCCTCTATCCCAAAACTAACGTTACCTCGAAAGCTATGCGAAAGCGTAAGCCCACGGCCTCACCTCGCTGGACTCCTCCTCCTTCCTCTCGCTCAAAAACCAGCTCCCGAAGGGCACCAAACAGCAGCACCAGGCCGTCGGCAAGCCAAAGCCGTGCCCCGGATTTCGCAGATGCAAGGCCCGACAAAGATTCGGCCGCAGCACAGCCGTCCACCATGGCTTTCTCTTCAGCCATACCGAAGCCCACAACTCAAGCAGGCTTCTGGCCACCTCCTCCTCCTGTCTCGGCTCCGCAGCCCCCCCTCTGCTCAGAGCCCGCAGCCCAAGCATACGCTTGGCCGCAATTGCCGGCTTACATAGCCCCACAGCCCGTCCCTTCCGGCCCAGGGCCCTCAGCCCAAGCAAACGCTTGGCCGGCATCCAGTTGCCGAGCTCAACGATTACCTGGCTATCATCAACGATTACCTGGCTATTGTCAGCTTCCCAGCTAGACAATCTTACCTTTTCAAGTCCCACGCTCGGCGAGGCTTACCCGTCCGACACGGCAATTAAGGAAACTACCGTTGGACGCCGGCAAGAGCCTCCCAGCCAGACAATCTTACCTTCCATGTCCCACGCTCTCGAAGGCTTACCCGTCCGACTAGGCAATTACCGAAGCCAACGTCGGCGAGAGCCTTCCAGCCAGACAACTCATCTTTTCCGGCAGCTCACACCACCATTCGAACCCCGCCGAACGCTACACACTCGACCGTTCAAACAACCTTAGCTTTCAGTCCACCACCGGCGAGGTTCCACCATCCGACCCACGAGTATCAATCTCACGTCGGAAGTCGGAAGAGCCTCCCGGCTGGACAACCTCACCTTTTTCTCCTACGTCAGCGAAGCTAACCCATCAAACAGGTGGGCACGCCCACCGGTTGGATGTCAGCTAAGCATCCCGACCATACTTTACCTTTCCGTCTTCACCTGTCCGACACAGTGAGCATCGATCTCCCTTCGGTCGCCGGCGAGAGCCTCCCGGCCAGACAACCTTGCCTTTTCTAGTCCCACGCTGGTGACGCTTATCCGGCCAACACAGCGGGTATGGTGCCCCCGTTAGGCATCGGCGAGAGCCTCACAGCTAGACGACTTACCGCTTCCCCCTTGGAGACCGACCCGCTAGACTCAGTGACTTCGGCCTCACCGTAGAGCGTCGGCGTTGGTCTCAGTAACCCACCTAATTTTCCGTCCGACGGACGATGAGGCCCAGCCGTCGCTGCAGTCTTCGTCTGCCCGCCGAACTCCATCCAACTATCTCTGCTATCCTATTGGTACTTGCCAATATCCCTTTAATAAGACTAATTTACTGACATATCGAGTAGATATGCGCAGCAAAGGAAAACAGTCGGGGATGGTAATCGCATTGACTTTTCGATAGTCAGTACAAAACCGAGTGGTGCCATCACTCTTCGGGACTAATAGGCACGGTGAGCTCCAGGTACTACAGCTAGGCTTAGCAAGGCCATGCTCAAGCAAATAAGCAACGTCACTTCGCATGACAGCTCTCTTCGCAACATTCACACGGTATGCATGCTGTTTGATTGGAATAGCATCACCCACTTTAATATCGTGCTGCAAAACTGTGGTACGAGAAGGAACATCGTTAAACAAAGAAGGAAATTCATTAAGCAAATGCACAATATCACTTCTTTATTGTTCAGATAAATGTGATAGATGAAATAGCAAATCACTTAAGACTTCAGAATTCTTAAATCTAGCACATTGTTTATAAGTATGACGGGACACCACACCATCATCCTCAACATCAGCATCACAAGCAGCATCTACATCACCACATGCAGTAGCTACAAAAACTGGAACAGGAACAGCAGCATCCTCTGCAAGTGGAACTTCCATTCGAGGAGATTATCTAGTGTGAAAGGCCTTCAACATATTCACATGACAAACACGAGACTTCCTTTTCCTATCGGGAGTACAAATCACATAGTCAGTGTTACTCAACTTCCTCAGCACCTCGTAAGGGCCAGAAAATCGTGCAGATAAGGCAGAACCAACAATAGGAAGCAACACTAACACTTTAAAGAACACCTTCTTTAAAACAGCGTTGAACAGATTTGTGATCAAAATGACACTTCATGTTTTTTTGAGCAACAGTCAAATGAATCCTTCGCCATAGAACAAGCTTTATGTAACCGTTCATGAAATTTACTGACATAATCCAACACGTTCATTTTCAAACTGGAGTCAGAAGACAAAATACTCTCCTTGAGCATCTTCAAAGGACCTCGGACAGTATGTCCAAACACAAGTTCAGCAGGACTAAATCCAAGACTTTCCTGCACAGCCTCTCTAACCGCAAATAAAACTAGTGGTACCCCCTCATCCCAATCCTTAGCAGTGTCTCTGCAGTACTTTCTGAGCATCGCTTTCAACGTTTGGTGAAAACGTTCGAGTGCACCTTGGCTCTGTGGATGGTAAGCGCTTGAAACTCTGTGAGAAATATTTAGAGTAGTCAGAACTTGTGAAACGAGCTTAGAAAGAAAATTAGTGCCTTGATCAGTTTGCACCACTTTTGGTAAGCCAAACATAGAAAAGAATTTCACAAGTGCTTTGATTACAACAGATGCTGTTATTTTTCTCAACGGAATCGCCTCAGGAAAAAGCGTAGCACTGCACATGATCGTTAACATGAATTGGTTACCAGTTTTAGTCTTAGGTAGGGGTCCAACACAGTCAACAATAACGTGTTCAAACGGTTCCTCTACAACTGGAATAGGAACGAGTGGCACCGGAGAGATTACCTGGTTTGGTTTACCAGAAATCTGACAAGTGCAACATGTTCGACAAAAATTAGCAACATCAGTTTTTAGACGAGGTCAAAAAAAGTGTCTCAGAATCCGAGTATATGTTTTCTTAACTCCTAAATGTCCCGACAAGTCATGATCATGAGCCAAAGATAAGACTTGCTGTCGGCAACACGAAGGAATAACGACTTGATACACCACATCCCATTCAGAATCATCCTTGACATCAGGACACCATCTACGCAGTAACAAGCCATCTTCAACAAAATAAGCAGATTTTCTCTTTTGTGCCCGCTCCAAGGGAACAACAACAGAGAAACACTTCTGCAAGGTTACATCTGATCTTGTGCAGAAACTATTTTGTCACGCGTCACAGGTAACTTCAAACTAACAGGAGAGGACTTTTCAACCGCCTTACTTTCAACTTGTGGTAAAACATCATTAGTAAAAATGGGTTCAATAAAAGACGACGACAGATCAAAGTTATCTATTTTACGAGCTTGAGCTCGTGTAACAGCACAAGCAGGAAAAACTTCAGGATATGCCTCGGTCAACTCATCGGCCTGCTCTGACAACA
This sequence comes from Gymnocypris eckloni scoliostomus, assembly GCA_027564155.1. Taxonomy (NCBI): domain Eukaryota; kingdom Metazoa; phylum Chordata; class Actinopteri; order Cypriniformes; family Cyprinidae; genus Gymnocypris; species Gymnocypris eckloni. The sequence goes on from CM050413.1 coordinate 7,992,176, forward strand.
CAGGATTATCAAAAACCTCTAACACAGGAAAAACACTTCCACCAGCCAAGTCATTGCCAATAATCAATTCTACCCCTTTTACAGGCAAACATTCTCAAACACCTATTTTCACAAATCCTGTACAAAGCTTCGAATGCACATGCATTTGATGTAACGGAACTTTAATGAGTCCCATCTCTATACCCTGTACCAACACATTACTGCCACAAAAGGTTTGTTCAGAAAACGGCAGTACACCTGCAACCACGAAAGATTGCGTAGTTCCAGTGTCACGGAGCATTTTAACTTTCACCTGGTCTGTAGACTTTCCCATAAAGGAAATGAACCCTTCCACCAAGAACAGTTCATAACTAGGATCTAATCCACCAACACGCTGTCAACCTCAACAGCTTTCACAAAACCAACGCTCTTAGTAACCGAACTCTGCTGTTTCCGTTTCAGCATGGAACAGTCAGCAATTAAATGACCAGTCTTATGGCAATAAAAGCATTCTCGGTCTTCTCTTGACTTTGGAGCAACAAACTTCGGACGTGACTGATTACTCAGAGGAATGGGTGCAGTTTTATCAGAACGAACGGGAGTAAAAACTTTCTTATGCGTCAACGCAAATTCGTCCGCAAAGACAGAAGCTTGCGATAAAGAAGACACCTTTTGTTTGTTTAAATAGACAATGACACGTTCGGGTACACAGTTTTAAAATTTTTCTAGAAGAATAAGTTCCCATAATGTCTTAAAATCTGTAACCTTACTCGATACACACCATTTTTCAAATAAAGCACCTTTCTCTCGGCCAAATTCAACAAATGTTTGGCTAGAATTTTTTTAGTGATTCCGAAACCG